>JBAMJV010008358.1:187500-190000 GCA_037951105.1 Echinarachnius parma
GGGAGGGCCTGTGATGATATTTTCCCGACTGCATGTTGTGAGGATTCCTCACGGAAACCCGGGATCACAGGTCCCAGTTTTGAAGGGGTTAATCATTATCATAATGGAAAGCATACTGTCTTACGTCCATGAATAAAACAGGATGTTTTCCTGCATTTATTTTAAGGGATAGAACAGTTTTGGTGAAAACTTGTAAGTTATCATTAAAAAGTAACAGTTATAATTATTTCAATGATGCTTGATGGTAGTAAAATATAAAGAGGTTCAGTTAGAAGGCTGTTATTATTCAATAAAAAAAAGTTGCATGATAGCGAGCATCATTACGTAAAAGAGAACATTATTTCAGAGCTGGATGTACGTAAAGGCTAGGTGGTCCCGTCCATTTTCAAACTTTAGTCATTCACTTTTATACATTTTGTTTCTTCAATTTCGTCCCGAGAAGCCTGGAATGTGCAAATGCCAACTTCAATTTCGTCTCTGGTCGATCAATTCCACATTAACTCCACCCAATTTAGTCATTTTGTCACACATTATTGTCCATTGCAATTCAATTTTGTCGGTTACCGATGTGTTTAGCAACACTGGATGTTACCGACAAATTTGAATTGTACTTGACGAAAATGTGTGACAAACGACTAAATTGGGTGGACTTTTTGTGAAATTGATCGACCAAAGACGATATTGAAGTTGGTTTTGGCACTCATTAGGCGAATTTAAGTAAAATTGTATAGAATACAACAAAAGTTCGTGGAATAATTGTATTGAACTTGATGATGCATGCTGTTAAAAGGGAAATGCTACTCTTTTCAGTTAATTTGTTTTACTTTTGTGTTTGTATATTTTATTAATGTCTCTCGAATGCATATCTAGCCTATCATCTGTACAATAATCATGACATTATAAATACATTTCCATTTCAGTTACTATGAACTAATTTTACTTTTACGAAGTAAAGTCGAAGTATGATACCGTTGTGGGTTGTTTTTTTTTGTTACTAATTAGAGAACCGACACTCTCCGATACAGTTTGTTCTCTTCATCCATGTCCTCCCCTCTTTCCTCCACGTCTCCTTTATTTTATTTATGTTTTTAATTTGCTGTTTTGTTGTTGTTTCTTTGTATCACTCGGTCTAATTTCTTTGTTAATTTTGGACGATTATTGATTGGTGCAAAATAGTTCTTGAAACGAAGTTTTTTACGAAAAGGCATACAAATGGCAAGCAGTCTATCTACCCGATAGAGATCTCCTCAAGCGATCTAGTAACATTCTCAAAATTCACAAAACTTACTTAGAACTATATCGGTTCTCACATACCTTGTTGTATTGGTATTACCAATAATAAAAGCATGGAACCGGTTTCGGTTTTCCGAAATTCATTTTCGTTGGAAAGATATTTACAATTGAAGTGTTCTGATTTTTAATCATCCACTGGATAACTATAACTGTGTACAAATTCAGTGCAATGAGTTAACGAGTATCGATTTGCACTTTCGCTCATTACTTGGTCATAATGACATTCATTTACCATGGAATGTTCACACATCAATCAGTGGATATAGCGGATCACAGAAATACACATGTTATCAACCGTTTGCCAGTTAGTGTACATGTCAACAAAGTTACTAGATCCCTTTAATGTAATGATTATATTGTGTTTGAATGATTACTCAAATAACGCTCCATCACACTAAAATAGGATACAAATAATGATCTTTCATTATTTCTTCTTGAAATGAATGTACTGTAAATATAATTGTTATGATTCCAAACATTAGTCAATTGGGTTGTTAATACACATCAATTAAATTATCCACTGATGTGTTCATATAATCACCAAGATATCAACAGCTTCATCACAGTGGAAGATGTAATAATTATCTACAACATATGCATATTTTTTTTCTTCATATGTAATGGAGAAGCAGTCAATTTTCGACTAATTCGCTGATATATGACAAAGATATCGATTACAAGATTCATCACGACGGAATGAATAAAGTAAGCTTTTTATAGTTATATATTTAAACGAATTCCCTCCTAGAAATGATGCGTTGATAGCCTTGTCCTTTTTTTTTTTTGAAGCACTCATCTATGCTGAACTAACATATCAATTCAATTCTCTGCCCATGAGCAGGCATAATGGGATCGGAGGCCCCATGAGCTCTGGGTGTAGTGACGCGGAACACCACGCGGCCACTGTCGGGCGTTTCACTGTTCCCCGCACCGTGCAAGTATTATTATGCTGCTGACTTGTCTATGAAGGGCGGTTTGTGTCAAAATCCACGTAATCTCGAAAACATTTATTGAACCAATGTTAAATGGAGCGTCCGCCTTTTACAAATCGTCTGAACAGTTTCCAGTAGTATGATGAATGTATGACCCACATACAATTTCAGATGGAACAACCCTGTAATTTGCATTCTACGAATAAAAATCGAATGTGTAGTAATCATCCTTCCATCGAACTATATATCGGCCAATAAATGTGTTTAACTGATTT
>JBAMJV010008358.1:195000-222151 GCA_037951105.1 Echinarachnius parma
GAGATGGATATTTGGTAGCGGCGCGTGCGCAGAATGCAAAGAGCATTGATGTATAGGGTGAGAGCTTGCACAGTCCATACCATGACTGGTGACGATAATTGTGGTAATTTAGAATTCACCCTGGCCAACTATTCTGAGCGTGTCCTGTATCATCTTTTAACATGTTTAAAGTGATTATTCCGTTTTGGTATAGAGGGCGCTTCGAGAAATATTTTGTGTGCGGTAATGAAAAACTAAGTGTAAAGTTTGAAAGAGCACACAATTTTAAAGACAGCATCAACTTCGTTTAATCAAAATCGGTTAAACAGCAGAAAATCCATAAATATATCCGAATGGAATATGTTGGGGATCAACTTTTTATTCAATAATTATTCAAGAAAAAAAATTATACACTTTTTTGAAAATGCTCCAAAATGGTTTTAAAATGTTTTTTTATAATCTTTCCATTGAAAATAATTATTAAAAAAAAAACACATCCACATATTTGTAAGTAATGATCGTCAAAATTTGATGTGTCTGGAGGGCGCCCTAATGTGCTAACGTCAATTTTTTTATGAAAACAGCCCTGTAACTTAATCGTTTAGATGTTTTACTACTATTCAAGCATCATTGAATTGGAACTGTTAGATTTTAAGGATAACTTACACATTTTAATTACTTAAACTATGTTTGACTAAAACTGTACTACCCCTCTAATGTTTCTTCACCTACACACCCTCTCACCCACCCCCATTCCCTATAAGTATCTATCATCACGTACCTTGTATCCTACATTTCATTATCTAATTCAATGACCAAAAAATGAAACTAATTGCATACTTCCCGAATATTAGCATCCTCTATATTTATAACAGCAGTCTTCCATTGAGTTGAATTGAATTGAATTTATTCGGCAAAAGTATAATAAAAAATATTACAAAATAAATGTACATTATCATATACAAATTAAAGCCGGGACCTCTGTGAAGCAGCAGCTTGTATTTAGCTATTTAGCTTTAACCACATACAATTGAATTTCGACAAGAGTATAACTAACTGTTTGTTATTTCGATCTGAAGGGGATACGTGACAAAGGGGGAATTCAACAAAGCAACACTCGATCAGATGATGTATATGACTTGAATAATGATTTTAAAAAAAGAAACAATCATCAACTGACAAAAATATGATTATCATAATCACCCAACTTATTTGTGAAAAATATATCACTCACGTATCTATGACATTGTGGGTGTGGTGGTAATTGGAGGGTATCGTGGTTTCGGGGTGGATATTGTACCGATGGCTAGACGGTTTAAAGACAGACAAATCAGTCTCAATATTCCGTTTGTCGTTCGACTCACCAATTCGTCGGTGGTAGTATCACGTCAGATATTTAAAAAAGAAACCCCTTTATTAGAGTCGTCACTTTTCTGACTAGACAGGTTGCAGCTACCTGAAAAGGAAAACAACATATCGAATGTGTTAATGGGACGTTACTATGATTATCTTAATATCGAAACAAAGCGATCACAACAGAGATAGTGCTGTGTTTAAACTGTGCCCTTCCAAATGCTGCATATCCCAGACTCGTTACATAGTCCATCACGTTCCCGTCTACAGGCAAGGTACCTCGGGGTGAGGATGAGAGCGTCGGGTGATGTCAACGTCTCCTTCGAATAGTAGTCATTACAATTTCAAGACACACAACTCATCGTAAACAAAAAATAAGTATAAGGTTATAATTATCATAATTATGTCAAAATTAAGTATTCACCGCGTTGATGGTGATGTTTGGAGGGGTATGCGATAGGTGACAGTGGAATGAGGGTGTACCTTCATCGGATAGCAGGAACGGTATTTGGAGCGTGACGAACGAATGACCCGTAAGCCATCTTTAAATCCTGTGGGACTTGATATTTTGGTTAACCTTTATTGCGTGTTTTCTAGGTAAGGATTGTTCATAATATATATATTTTTAAAGGAGCGATTAACTTGTGCAAATATTTAATACTTCCTCCTCCCGTTTTAATTGAACAGTATCACCAAAGTATTTGTAGTAGATGTATATGTTTAAGTGTTATTTCTCGGAAAAACAAATTGTTAGGGATATTTTTAGAGCAAAGAAGATGGCACTACGTGGTACTGTTCATGAGCCATGCATTAGCAGTAAACTCGACATTATCCAATCCTTCAACACTTATTAGCGTATTCATGACGCAACAATTCAACAGGAGCTAGCTGCGCGCAACATATTCATGACGTAATAAAGACATTGTAATGCGCATGCTCAGAGCAGAGAAATGCGTGCATGTGCGCATCTCTTGGCAACTGACTGATTATTTATGTGCACTGAAGACAGTTGTTTAATTATCATCACAATACAAACTGGTTATGTTATTGCAACCCACGCTAAAACAGTTTTAAACATGGCTTAAATTTCAATATTGTGTTAACTACATTGTAACATTCGAATCTGACTTGATCAGATTTTCGAGACGATTTTAAAGAATGGTGTTTGTATGGATTAAAGGAAACTAACTATTAGAGAGATGGGGAGTTGCAACGGAAAGGTTTGTAAAATGATATTTCTATGTAATATTTGCATAATATATGTATTACTTAATACAACTTATTTAATTCGTCAATGTAAAGAGGAGGATTCACGCTTTCCAATGATACCAGATTTATGAATGGTAATAGCGTAATAAAAAAGTTATTAATGTGCAAACCTCGATTGCGGAACTTTTTGTGCGAGGTATATATATTTTTAAAGGGGCGATTAACTTGTGCAAATAGTGATATTTTGGTGCGCCTTAACTGTGTGTTTTCTAGTGAAGGATTGTTCATGATACAAAACAGGAGCGATTAACTTGTGCAAATAGTGGCGATTTTTGTTTTGTTATGTGTTGTGTATGCTGGGGAATGTTAGGTATGTTTTAGCTAAGAGTTAATATTAACATCAACCATGCCAAACATTTTAATTACATTTAAATTGACATATGATTTGTTTACCCCCCCCCCCCCCCCCCCCCCCTGTTGTACTTCCTCCTCCGGTTTTAATTGAACAGTATCACCCAAGTATTTGTAGTTGACATATTTTTAAGTGTTATTTCTCGAAGAAGACAAACATTGTTAGGAATAGTTTAGAGCAAAGAAGATGGCACTACGTAGAACTGTTCATGAGCCATGCATTAGAGCAGTAAACTGGACATTATCCAATCCTTCAATACTTATTTTACAAAACCATTTATAGAGAAGAAGCGTATTCATGACGCAACAATTCAACAGGAGCTAGCTGCGCGCAACATATTCATGACGTAATAAAGACATTGTAATGCGCATGCTCAGAGCAGGGAAATGCGTGCATGTGCGCATCTCTTGGCAACTGACTGATTATTTGTGTGCACTGAAGACAGTTGTTTAATTATCATCACAATGCAAACTGGTTATGTTATTGCAACCCATGCTAAAACAGTTTGGTTTTAAACATGGCTTAAATTTCAATATTGTGTTAACTACATTGTAACATTCGAATCTGACTTGATCAGATTTTAAAGGATTTTTAAAGGATGGTGTTTGTATGGATTAAAGGAAACTAACTATTAGAGAGATGGGGAGTTGCAACGGAAAGGTTTGTAAAATGATATTTCTATGTAAATATTTGCATAATATTTGTATTACTTAATACAACTTATTTAATTCGTCAATGGTGCTAATCCCGATACGCGCGTTTGCTATTCGATTGCCCTATGTGTCAGTCGATGTTATATAAATTACTGGAAAGAATGTACACATTTAATAATATTGCAAAGTGTATACAAATTATTATTGATATCGACAATATTGAATTTAATTTTTTATTTCATTTCATTTCAATCCAATGCAATTATATTCAATTCAATTCAATTCAATTCAATTCAATTCAATTCAATTCAATTCAATTCAATTCAATGTAATTCAATTAATTTAATTTCATGTCATGCCATTATATTAAATATAATGACATGACATGAAATTAGATTAATTGAATTACATTTATATCATTACATGTCAGTTCATTTCGTGTCATTTCATTTCAATAAGTTTCATTACATGTCATTTTAAGATGGTTTTGCCGGTGGAGTTGCAGGGGATGCCTGAGGCTTGGGGCGAGGGTGTCGGCGTCAGAGGTGAGAAGGCCACCGTACGGCGAATGGTCACGCTGGACAGGGTGTGTGTGACCCCCAGCATGGGAAGGCAGACTCCGCTACGGCCGGACCATGTGAAAATGTAAGAAATGTTATCAATATTTGATTTGATTTGATTTTGTTTTGATTTGATTTGATTTGATTTGATTTGATTTGATATATGATATGATACGTATGATTTGATTTTGTTTGATATATTTTATTCATTTGTAAAATACTATTACAACACAAATACTTTTACAATCAATAAAGAATTATTACAATGATGTTCATATTCGAACATTAAATAATGCTTTCAGTACCAGCATATCCATTATAATTGCTGATTTATGTTCATGTTAAATCAAACAAACGAATAAAAACAGAGCAGGATAAAACTGATAAATGCAATAATTGAATGAATTAGACAATCAAATTACAAATCGTAAAAATACAAACTAATCATTATTATTTATATTCCAAGTAATATAATGTTTCAGGTGTGTTACGATTTGATTATTATATCACAGCCTCTGACAATAAAACATAATGGAACTGACTAGAAATATTTTAAATGATTGAAAATGAGCAAAGGAAAAATAGGCTTCGCCGGGAATCGAACCCGAGACCTCCGGATGCAGCTTGTTTATTAATTGAATTCAAACATAGAGGAAACTGACTAGAATGATTGAATTTTAAATGATTGAAAATGAGCAAAGAAAAATAGGCTTCGCCGGGAATCGAGACCTCCGGATTGCTAGACCGGTGCTCAACCCATCGAGCCACGAAGACTCTTGAATGGGGGGGGGGGGGGGGGGGCGTTCCCATGAAACTCTTTTCAATGCTCGATTAGTCAGAAGCCTTGGGATTGAGCCAGGTTTATATAGCTTCTGACTATGGGAACGCCTTCGTGGTTCGATGGGTTGAGCACCGGTCTAGCAATCCGGAGGTCTCGGGTTCGATTCCCGGCGAAGCCTGTTTTCCTGTGCTCATTTTCAATCAATAAAACATAATGATTGTCAGTACTCCATACCTATTATATGTATTATGTCAGAAGAAGAATTTGTAATCAATTTCAATATGATTTTGTTTATATTTTAATTGCAGTGAACCAGTAACCGAACAAGAAATGGAACCAGTACCGGGACCAGCAACGGGAGGCCAGGCATCGACAGAGAACACAACCACCACCAAGGCCCCATGCGCTCAGTGCACAGAACACAAGTATTGCGACCAGTGTGGACAACAAGAGGTGGACATCTTTGAAGGGATTGTCTTCAACAAACCGGGTAAGATTTAAATACATAGGCTATATACAGGTCAGTCATAACTATAAGTAGTACCCGGCCCAGTAGCTTTGCCTGGACCAGCAACGTGAGGCCAGGCACCGATAGGGAACACAACCACCGCCAAGGCCCCATGCGCTCAGTGCACAGAACACAAGCATTGCGACCAGTCTTGTCAGCAGATAGCCTATTGATAGGCATCGTGCTGTTTGGCAGGAATTACGCGATTAGTACTTGCCAGAAAGCTCAGACGCCTATCAGTAGGCTAGTCAGCAGATGGTGGGTATGTGAAGGGATTGTCTTCAACAAACCGGGTAAGAATTAAAAAAATACGAATAGGACACCATTGATATAAGTCGATAAGGTGTTGTCGTTAATGTAGATAATATTTATCAAATTGCATGTTTCATTCTCTTGGTCTGCCTTCTATGTTGTTAACAAGGTATTTTACTGGGTCGTATATTGTTCAAGAAGGAGTTACATATTGCTCCAAACAACATCCCATAGGCGGTATGTTAAAACAAACCCACTTTCTTGATTTAAAGAAGTATATAATTTAAATCCAAAGGAATTGTCACTCCCCTAGGTCTCGCATGCGTTTTAAGAGTAAATCGTTGGACTTACAAATACATTCTAAAACATATACATAACAATATATAAATTATAAATGTAATGTCACTAATGCAAGTCCAACTTGATAACAAATCAATCATTTGGAGTTGAATAAATCCTAGAATTGAAGAGAGCAGTCTGGTGGGTTGTGACCTTTTGATTATTTTTGTTTAATCATCCGATGAGAGTCAAACGTGGGTAATTTAGCAACAGCTAGAAGGATGAACAGCAACCCTTTCTAAATTAGCGTTGTTGATATTGAGCTGTAATACTTCGGATTGGTAAATCAGACGCGCGGTGCAATCTTGCGAACGCCTTGCGCACGGTGCGTAACATTACATTGGCTTAGTGTTATCAAGGAGGTTCAACCACTGGTGTCATGTAGTGCGCGTAAAAGACACGAGGTGTAAGCATTCCCCACGCTTGATGATCTTTCAGGGTGATAATTACCCTTTCGGGTATCAAATAGCCTACTTGTCACGCTTATACCGAAACATTCATCAAAAGAGTACTGGTCCGAGATGCTACGAAGACGGCCTTTATATGAGGGCATATACTCCTGGGAGGAAGGGCGGAAAGATCACTGGAACTCCTGTGACAGCAATTGTTTAAGGTTCACTGTTCTACAAGTTTCATGGAGCACACCACACATGACAAATGAGCGACGAACAACGTACGAAAATCACGTCCATTATTCACATGCCCGTCACGTCAATAATTATTAATTCATCTATTTCGTCTCCCCTCCTCCAATCAATCTTTGCAGCCTCCCGTCTCTCCGCCATCTACCTTGGCATCCATCCACTATTTCTATTCCTATCCACCAACATATCCATCTGTCTACCCATCCATCCACCCATTTGTTCGTCCATCCATCCATCCATCCATGTATTCGTAGATCAATCCATCCATGCATCAATCTATCCTTCCATCCGTCCACCTATCCATGTATTCATGTCCACCAACATATCTATCCAAACCACCAAGCCATCCATCTATCCACCCATCCATCCATCCATCCATCCATCCATCCATCCATCCATCCATCCATCCATCCATCCATCCATCCATCCATCCATCCATCCATCCATCCATCCATACATCCATCGATCAATCCATCCATCCATCCATCCATCCATCCATCCATCCATCCATCCATCCATCCATCCATCCATCCATCCATCCATCCATCCATCCATCCATCCATCCATCCATCCATCCATCCATCCAATACATGTATCCATCCACCCCCCCCCCCCCCCCCCCCCCCCATCTTAACCAACATGACCACCTACCCATGCAGTGTCACTGCTCTTAACGAGGGTATGGTACATCAAAAGTTCAATTATACCGGGGAGAAATAAAAACGGCTCCATCACTATATAATTATATCCTCACATGTGGGGAATAAATTAAAATACAAAATACGTGCAATACATGCTCTCAATATTTTCTCACATTTCGAATCATTACGGTTGTCTTCACCGATTCATTTGGTGTATCCATCTAGATTTGTTTCCTTTGTTAATATTATTATTCTATCGTACAGCTGGATCGGTAAAACCCATTCTCTTGTTACGGTCATGTTGACAATGAACAGCATTTCAATGATTAAACAATCTATAATAATGTATCAATCAAATTTCATTAACCTTCTGCGTGCCAAATTAAATTTCAAGTATCCACTCGACTCAGTCATTGAAACAAGGTTACATGATAACATAATCGCCCACTCATCTACAATTACTAGAAATGAAATTCAGAAGGCTGTCTAAACAATTAATTCAAAACTTATAATTGTATGCATTTTGGAACACATCATTGGATCCAATTCTATAAGAGTCGACCGTGGGACTCAAAGGTTACATATCCACCTAATGTTGTATATTTTCTTTTTTTGTCGGCAACACCGGACGAGGGCATCTCGACACGGGGGAGATTGGTGGTCGGTTGAAGCTGCCCCGGCCAAAACACCATGCTGGCGATTAAGCTTTATTTACCAACAGCCGACCTTAGGAAAACGACTGACAATTTCGCCCATTCTTTCTATAACTCTATGCAGTTGTTCTAATCACTATCCCATGTCTTTCTTTTTTTTGTTTATTTTAGCTGGGCGTTCCAACTCATTCGTGAAGAGGCGAGGCAGCACCGAATCTGACGAGAGCATCTCGTTGTACGGCCCCATCGACGTCACGGGGGAGAGTAGTGGTGGTCAGTTGAAACTACCCCAGAATGTCATGCTGGCGATTAAGAGGGGTTGCCAAAAGACAAACTTAGGAAGACTTCAGACGTACTCGGAGTACATGTTCCGGGAGATGGTACGTATTAAGAAGCACATGATTTAGATTCAAATTCTATTTCAAATTCAAGTTTATTTATTTCCACAATCTGAAGAAGAAAAAAACAAAAACAATACAAACAATACAAACAAATAAATTTGTACATGTTTTCATTACAAGTGAATCGTTAAAATACATCCATCAGTAAAGTGGTGTAATAAGAATAGGCCACTTGCTTTTTTAAATGATAATCCCATGACTAGTATAAGCTCGAAATTATGTCAATGTAAAGGATACGAAGTCATCACAAAAATACCAAAAATGGATAAAGGTTAAACCTAACTAGGGTGTGTGGCACGGGTGGGGGGGGGGGGGGGGGGGGGGGGGAGCCCTGAGTCCGAACTACAAAATGGTGTGATGTATTATTCCTCCAACCAAAGTTCAGGTTTTACATTCGGCATCGCAGAATATTAGCTCTAGCTAATAGCTGTAGAATCACGAATGTAATGATATTATGTGTTTCATGAATATATTCCCTATTTGTATCTGTTTATTGACTACAACAGCTCAAGAAGGTGACGCTCATGAATACAAACACGCGCTCGCTCATCAAGCGTGACATGGAAACCGAAGTGGCCAAGACGAAAGCCAATATTACCAAGATTAGAGGGGAAGTCGAAAACTTGAAGAATCTTGTCAATAACCAGAGTCAGACGCAGGGAGCGCTACAGGAGCAGATCAAAATAATCGCCAAAAATAGCCAGCGAAAGCTGACCAAACCGCAGTCGCCATCAAACAGCGCTAAACGTCCAATTAACCAGCCATCGACATCATCAATATGCACTAAACGTTCGACCAATAAGGTTTCACATTCGGCAAGCTTTAAACATCCAACCAATCAGCATTCAACATCATCGATAGGCACTCAAGGCCCGACCAAGCAGGGTTCATCATCAACGAGCTCTAAACGTCCAACCAATCAGCCTTCGACATCATCGATAGGCACTCAACGCCCGACCAATCAGGTTTCATCATCGGCGAGCTCTAAACGTCCAACCAATCAACCTTCGACACCAGTAGCCACACGGTATACAAGCTATAAGCTTGCATCATCAACGTGTCTGAAACGTCCGACCAATCAGCCTTTGCCATCAACGGTCACTCCACGCCAGACCAATGGAACGACGAATCCCATTGGTCAATCCTCGTCATACGGTCCGCAACAAGCGCAGACTTCCCAACCAACCAGACTCCCGCTAAGGAAAGCAGCAAGCATGGTTTGCCGACCTCGCAGAGATGCGCCCGAAGACGACAAACCCGTCGTATTGGCGCCAAAGCTTCGCAACCGTATTGCGCAATCCCAACCGAGCGGGAAAATGAGCGCCTCTAATTATGATCCAAACGAGGAAGAGAAAAAGAAGAAGAAGATGAGGAAAAATTCATCAAAGAGACAATCGATGAAGAAAATCATTAAGAAAGCTTCTTATACTTGCACCGACAACACACCCAAGGAAGAGAAGGAAAAGAAGAAAAATACGTCAAAGATTCCCAGGATGAAAATTGCTATCGTGAAAAAGAACAAGAAGAACAAAAGCACACAGTTGACAGCGCACTCTTAAGAACTTCCTTCCATAGAACGTTCTCATTTATTAAATCATTATAACATAACATTATTCAATGCAATTAAGTTTATTCAAACAATTAATCATAATTCTTTTTTCATGATCGTTTATTTATTCAAAATTAGTGTTGTTGCTTTGCCCAAACAGTCAGGATTTTAGACTTGTACCTTTTTTATTTTACACGCAATAAATCACATTTTATTTAATATACTCGGAAAATCGCAGTTTTATTTAATGCGTTTTAAAGTCTGACATGTCATACACTACTAGATTTGAATTTGCCATGTAATAAAATATACGTTGACATGACTGAAACGTTATTTCTACGAAGTTTTAATATTACTATAACTCATATCTCACTTGTTAATAAACAAACAAATTACATACAAAGTGAACAAAAACCATCAAACTCTTGTTATGGCGTCCAAGGATAATGGATTGAAGATGATATCCACTGTTCAGTAATAGTCCGATCGAGTAATTGAATTGGGCCAGTGGCTCACGTCTCTAGTATTAAAGGGATCTAGTTACTTTGCTGACATGCGCAACAATTTATGAATAGTTGATTTAAAAAATTATATATGTTGCTGTGATCTGACATGTCCACAAGAGAAAGTGCGAAAGTGTCACGTTAAATAGATGTCATATGGCCGAGCAATTAGCAAAAGTGCAAAGTAACATTCGATAACTCATAATAATGACTTTGTACACAGTTATAACTTTCCAGTGGATAGTTAAAAATCCAAACACTCCAATTATAAATATTCGAACAAAACCCAAACCGGTTCCATGCTTCTAATGGTAATACGAATACAATGAGGTTTGAGAGAACCACTAGAGTTTTAAGTAGAGTTTGTGGATTTGGACAAGATCCCTTTAAAGGGGCACAATCATGATAATTATTGTTTCCATCCACATAAAGTTTAAAGGGATAGTTGAATTCTGGTAAGGAGAGTACAGTTTTGGTGAAACTGAATTTTAGTAACCAAAACCTGCATCATTACATTACAAAATAATAGTTATAACTAGAAAGGAACACAAAATTACAAGTTACGTAGTAAAGATCATGTTATCATTCAAAAAGAGCCGTTAAAACGTAAGAGGGCGCTCTCTAAACACTCATCGATTTTAACCATTTTGAATAAAATATTGCGCATGTGATGTTTTGTTGAAATAGTGATTAGATAGAGAAATAACCAACAACTATTTAAATACCTATTTGTAACTTTTTGAAAAGAGGAAGCATTTTTTTGAATTTTTAACGGCTGGTTCAAAATTCTCTAATAAACCTGGGGCCCCAGCTTTATTACAAATTGTTATATTTATGGATATTTCAGCCGTCTCTGAACCGATTTTGATCAAACAAAGATGATTTTATTATTTAAATATTATGCTCTTTCAAATTTTACACTCAGTTTTTCATTACCTCACAAAAAAAATAAGTAGTCTAGCGCCCTCTCTACCAAAACTCAACTATCCATTTAACAGTGCCCTAAAATCATCGTATCGATCCATTGATGCGCGTCTGTGTTCTCAGAATGATCATAATGTCGCTATTCCGTGCGTCCGTTGTGTCGAGACTTGCCACACAGCAACCGCAGGTTTCGTTGACAACGAACAGGTGTGTAATTGAAAATCACTGTTCGGTACCAGCGAAACCCGTAGATACAGTGGCTATAAAATACTGCTACGGAGGCGAAACCAGTCGAGCTGTCTTTAACCTGCTGAGGTGTCTCGGGAACCGGGTAAATGAAGAATACGTTCCGGAACGCTTTTCAGTTCGATGATACATATCTCCATATTTACGGAGACATTTGAATATTAACATCCATGTCAATCTTCTGTTACCATACATGCCATAAGCCAAGCAACAAGGTATACAAGCGAAATATTGGCGTTCTCACGTCGTGTTCATCGTAACTATATGAGTATTTGCCCTTTAAAACTTTTTGTTTGCGTTTCTTTCCTGCGTTAAAATACATAATATGCACCCATGATATGTATTTCATCTTTATTTCTATATCAAATTAACGGTACATAATATATTATTATAACATTATTACATCACATTACAAGTGTTAGATTAATGCAAACATAATTCCAAATGAAATATAACCAATTATTGTTGCAATATAATTGATATTTTAAAATGATCAGTTTTGGTTTAGAGAGGGCGTATCGAGAAATATTTTGTTGTGAGGTAATGAAAAACCAAGTGTACAATTTGAGAGAGCACGTGATTTTAAAGACATAATCAACTACGCTTGATCAAAATCGGTTGAAATATCCATAAATATATTCGAATGGAATACATGTTGGGGACTAACTTTTGCTCGATAATTTCAGAAAATATTTACAATCCTACACATTTTTAAAAATATACCAAATTGTTTTGGGTGATCTCTCTATTTTCTTTCAACCATACATCACATTAACATTTTTTGATAAAAACATTATTGAAACCTGATGTCTCTGGAGGGCGCCCTCTTGTGTAAATGGCTTCTTTGTTAATGAAAATAGCCATTTAACATTTAACCGTTTATATGTTTTACCACTATACAAGCATCATTGAATTATAACTATGATCATTATACTAAGTGCGCACAAACTAGCCTATCTAGATATGAATGTTCTAACTGTGCAGGACATTATTGAAATAAAAAACAAACAAACAAAGACGGGCGAGTATTATTTTAGTTTAATTGGCAATGCATGCACAATAGTCCGTAGAAATGTCAATAGCAACATCAGAGTTCGTTTTAAGATTACGGGCAAATCGATTATGAAAATTAACAAAAATCATTTGAACATACCTCAATGACTTTCCCAAAAAATGTTTGTATTACGAGAACAAAATATACATGTACCTTAAAGGGGTAGTTTAGTTTTGGTAGAGAGGGCGCTGCACATCACAATTTCTTTGTGAGGTAATGAAAAACTGAGTGTCGAATTTGAGAGAGCAATTTTAATGGCAGAATAAACTTTATTTGGTCAAAATCGACCCAGAAACGGCTGAAATATCAATACATATATCTGATCTTATAATCATTTGGGGCCCAAATAATTTGATGATTTTTTTCAAAATTTTTTTTTAAAATGCTTGCACTTTTTTAAAAATTTTCAAAAGTGTTTTTTAAATAGTTGTTGATGATCTCTCTATTTAATCATTATTTCAATAAAACATCACATGCATAATTTTGTATGAAAAATGGTTGGAACCAATGCCTTTTTAGAAAGCGCCCTCTTGTGTTTTAATGGCTCTTTTTGAATGATAACGGGCTTTTTACTTTGTCGTTTGTAATTTTGTATACCTTTCGAGCATGGTGGAGTTATAACTATTAGTTTATAATGTTACTGTCCAGGTTTGGTTACTAAAGTTCAGCCTTAACAAAACTGTACTACCCCTTTAATGTACATACATTGCGATTCCGATTTTAAGTGATACATTTACTTCATAAGATTGTTCCGACTTTGAGACTTCAATCATTATCAATATCTCCATAATTCTTTCCAATGATGTGTATAAATTTTAAAAGGGAGAACATTGATGTAAGACATTTGTACCTGCTTCTCCTTTATTTTGATTAGCGTTCCTGGAAAGTGTTTTGTTCAATCAAAAATATATCCATAATTAGGGATACGTTTAAACAAATCAAAACACGTTTCAATATTCCGTCATTATATAATCCAAACAAAAAGGTACAAGCGAAATGTGAGCGTTTCAAGTGACTAAATTTGGTTGAATTTGAAAATGTGGATGGACCACTATAAGTTTTGTAATAATTCTCCGACAATGTTACAAAGTACTCTATATTTTCCCGTTTATTTTCTAACTGTGTTCATGCAATTCAATTGTAACTCCAATTTCGTCCCGAGTAGCCTGGAATATGCTTATGCCAACTTCAATGTCGTCTTTAGACGACCAATTTCACATAAAGTCCATTCAATTTTAATAGACATTATTTTGTCGCACATTATCGTCCATTACATATTCAAATTCACCGGTTACAGATGTGTTCAGCAATATGACCGACGAACTTGAATCGTAATTGACAAAAATGTGTGACCAATTACTAAATTGAGTGAACATTTTGTGAAATTGGTCAGGCAAAGAAGAAATTGAAGTTGGCATCGGCACACATTAGGCTTCTCGGGACGTAATTAAAGTAACATTTTATAAAGATTAAATGACCAAAGTTTGCAAATGGACAGGAAAACCTATTATACAGAGTGTCCCAGAAAGGTTACAACACTTACGATCGTTAATTTCTTCGACACCATAGACCAAATGTCATTATTTTTTATTTCATCGGATAGAACATTCTTTTTCCAACAGAATGATACCATGAACATGGATTTTGGGTTAGGCGTTTGGATCCTAGGGCCATTTTTCTGAGGCAATGTCGTTTCCTAAATTTGCTACTTTTTCGTCTCCCGCGATCCTCGGAACACTGAGACATTCTCGCCCCACGGCCTGCCGTAGAATTAGCTGTACATAAGAATGGCTCACATTGTCTTCCTTACAAAGGGAGAGCAGTCATGCGGTTCTTTTGTCCAGCGAATTGTATGGCAGGCCGTGAGGAGAGAATGCCTCAGTGCTCAGCGGATCGCTGGAGACAAAAAAGTAGCAAATTTTGGAAACGACATTGCCTCAGAAAAATGGCCCTAGCATTTCAGAAAAAATGGCCCTAGCATCCAAACGCCTTACCCAAAATCCATGTTCATGGTATCATTTTGTTGGAAAAAGAATGTTCTATCCAATGAAATAAAAAATAATGACATTTGGTCGATGGTGTCGAAGAAATTAACGATCGTAAGTGTTGCAACCTTTCTGGGACATTCTGTATAGATTTACCGACCGAGCTGCATAGTAGTTGCATCTCTCCGATTTTTCAGTTATCCTGGTTGTACTGTTAGAAATGTGAAAGTTCCAAAAGTGACTTGGGTTGAATTTGAAAAGTGAATGATTCACTTTAGGTTTTGCGATATATTCTCTGACGACGTTACACAGTATTCTAGGTTTCCCCGTCCTTTTTCTAACTGTTGCCACTCAATTTTATAAAAATGTAATTTAAACATCGTCCCGAGGAGCCTGGAATGTGCTAATGCCACCTTCATTTTCGTCTTTAGTCGACAAATTTTCACATAAAAAACCACCCAATTTAGTGATTTGTCACACAATATCGTCCATTACAATTCAAATTCAGCGGTTACAGATGTGTTCGGCAACTATGACTGACGAACTTGAATCGTAATTGACGAAAAATGTGTGACAAATGACTAAATATAGTGAACTTTTTGTGAATTGATCGACCAAAGACGAAATTGAAGTTGGCATCGGCACACATTAGGCTTCTCGGGACGAAACTGAAGTAACATTTCATATAAATTGAATTACAGAAGTTTGAAAATGAACGGGAAAACCTATACTTATTTAGACTTACCTATCGAGCTGCATATAGCAGTTCCATCTCTCCGATCTTTCAGTTATCCTGGTTGTTCTTCAAGAAGTTCAATTCGTTGCAACGTTTTCTCGATGCCAGGGATGCTTTGATACCGGATCCTTCCAACTAATGAGACTGTTATTCATGCAATTCGGGTGTCGTATTTATACTTAACTCCGCCACCATCATTGTTTTATTATTTTCCCGCCCGGGTTGTAAAGATTCCATTCATTGTCCTTTTTTGTTTTGTTTAGGGTGGTTTTCTGGCTGTTTTTTCTCACGCATTAAAATCCAATGTAACAAGTTCAAAGTGCCAAACCATCCGGAATTAAACGCGGCACACAAAGAAGAGTGTTATGGAAAAACAATATTCCTTGTACATATTTATCTCATTCCAACCAAAACAAAAGCGTGCAATCGCAGAAATGAAAACATATCGCTGTATATTTCACAATAGGTAACATATATTAACGCATCGTTGCTCTTTGGAGAAAAACAGATGACATTCACACGTCATGAAGAAGCTACAGCGGCTTAATGAATAGGGATATACACCAGAAATGAAGCTATAAAGATGGTATTTAATTAAACATGTTTCGTCCCACTCTCTATATATGAAAATTAAATTAAATATGAGTGGTGGCATAGAACGGAACAGGCCATTTGAGGGGGGAGGGAGGCCGGATAAAGTGTCGTAAAGGGCATTGAGAGAGTATATTTTGCCCCAAAATAAATTGGCGGTATTCATTTCTTTATCGGAGTGTGTTTTGCATATCTGGATTTTTAAAATGGTGCCGAATGTGAGGGGCGGTACGGGGACCTCTCTATAGGTACTTAATCTCATGGAAGGCTCCGATGGATGAACATAATGATAACAATACACGTCGACTGTTATAAAGTCTTATCAACTGTCCCTGTTTCAAGAAAATATTTAATTATGAGATGCAGCTAGCAAATAAAATAAAATAATAGCCCCATGCGCGATTTAAACTAATTCAAAAATTAAACCATAATCATGAATTTCTTCAAAAAGATAGTGAATTTTCGAATACGTCCTATATAATATTTTAAAGTGCACTGTTTCGGAGGGGGGGGGGGGGGGGGGGGCAGTAGTCGCCCCACACCATCCTTATCCCACTGAAATGCTTCTCCCCCAATGTCGTTTGTATAAGGCGGTCCCGGAGCCGATATGAATTAATTAATGACAATATCTCGTTGTCTTCCCAGACATGGTGGATACAAGGTTTATTGATGTCCAATAATAATTATTATGCCATGCCGCCATCTCGCATTAACAAAGGACGGTTCATTTAGACCTAATAAAATAACTAACCACCCCCTCCCACCATAGAAACCGGCGTATCATCATCTTCCGTATTTACTCTGGAAATGCTATCCAAACAAACCGCATAATATTCACGGATCATTTGCCCGTGTGACTTCATGCATGTATGATGAAATTGTCTGTATACCACTATAGTATACACTGATGGCAATCGTAATATAAATATTATCAAACAGTTATATTGATCATCGTTTCTTCTGGTTGATGTATGATTATACGAGTATTCATTCAAACGGTTGATATGTTATTGACTTCAGTATGTTGTTTTGTAAAGTAATATTCGTATAATGAGCTATCCTATGATAGGAGACAATATAAATACGTATAAATGAAATTGTATTAATTAAGCAAGAATGGGGCCTTTATAAACCAAACGTACATGGAGTATTTATGATTTTTTAAATCAAAAGTATGGAGTAAATGTGGAGCATTTTTGTATTGTTGTTTATCATAATCCACAATATACAGTCTTTTTAGTGAAATGCTTCTTTTCCACAAACATAATGTGTCTGTGTGTCTGTTAATAGTCGCATTGTGCCAAATAAACTTTCTTTCATAAATGTGAACTCTATGTAATAAGTCTGCGCAATATGTTTTTGAATTATGTTTGAAATACCCCCCCCCCCCCAAAAAAAACAAAAACAAAACAAAACAAGATATGCAGGTTTTTAAAAAAATGTCCATACAATAGAAACCGCTTTCATAAATAAATAAATAAATAAATAATTTAATTAATTAATTAATTAATCAATTAAATAATGAATTTATGAATACATAACATATCAAATGAATCGAACAGAAATATTATTTTTATTGCGTATTATCCACGATGGAAATGGGTGATGACAAATTACAAATCGTAGTTTGTCGAGAGAGGGTGTGTGTGTGTGTTTAACGTGGCTCATCAACATAATAAACTGTACAGTTCAGTACCTAACAAAATACATCTTGAGTTAAATCTCTACAAAATATCCATACCACTTTTAGTTTGAAGTGAAATACACAACATCACGATCAACATCATGAACTTGCTCAATGACCGCTATGGAATCAATTTGTTTAGCGCCCCCTAACGACAAAACCCGACAATGAGGTATCATTATTGCAAATTATATACCCTCCCTACGTACGTTAATGTATTCCGATAGACATAAAACGCAATCTGCCAACAGTTACGTTTAAATCCTACGATATATTCAAAACATTACCTATTTCAATATAAATATAGGATTAGGTTTGGGGTATGAGTTGGGGTTAGGATTGGGGTAAGGGGAGGGGTTGGGGTAAGGGTTGTGTTTGGGGTTAGGGATAATGCTTGAGGTTGGGATTCGGGTTGGGGTTAGGGTTTGGGTTTTAAAAAATAGTTTGATCGTGATGAAATAAATCTACTCAAACTCAAACTTAGGTATCTTTAATTATTCTGCGACTTCCCTCATGTTCTATTGATGGGAAACAGTATGACAAAATCAATATATGCAATTTTATGAAATAACGAAAACAATGTTGTACACACCGAATATTTACACCCCCCCCCCTTTCATAAATCGGACCACACATTTCGCCACTGCATGCCCCTCCAAATCTTGGTGTTGATATTAATGCAACATGTATGTTCAGCTGGTGGATGGTACTATGGTAAACCATGTGAAACGCCATCTGAGCGTGTATGAACTAAATATGGTTACGTAACTACCCAGCTAGCCACCTGACGTTGGGCCGATATCGGAATTTGGTTGCCGGATGTCGGCATATCGCCGTTGGCTCGAGGTTAAAATGTCCGCCAGCCCAACATCGTCACGACGTCATTTTTGTGATATATTGGCATAAGGTCAATTTCCGACAATGGCCCAACATCATGTCATGAGATGATGTTGGGCCATTGTCGGAAAATGACGTTATGCCAATATATCACAAAAATGACGTCGTGACGATGTTGAGCTGGCGGACATTTTAACCTCGAGCCAACGGCGATATGCCGACATCCGGCAACCAAATTCCGACATCGGCCCAACGTCAGGTGGCTAGCTGGGTAATAGGTCTGATGCTATGTCAGTAGATACGTTACTCCCGTACGAGTCCTATAACAATTTGACGAAAACAATAAACAAAATGGTGAACAGTTATTAAAATGACAAAAAATATTATATTGTGCACACCCAATATTCCGCCTCCTCGCACCCTGTGTTAGTGTTTAAATGCAGCATATAATAATAACATATTTTATGTCCATGGTCAAACTGTTGGGTTGTACATGGTATTATCAATGCATGGTAAATCAACCCTTCCCCACTATCCTAATTATCACTCCTGTCTATTGCGTGCGTCAAAGTCTGCCCGTGAGACTTTATTGCCTTATTCACGTGCGCTGCGGGAGCGCACAGCGGGTGCGCACGAATACCAAGTACGCGCAGTTACCATCGATTTCAATCAGTCGATGAGTACGAGCCTAAGTTATTAACCCGTTCACGGCTTTTATGATCAGTAATAAGGGAGTTCGTAGTTACAAACTGCGCATGCGCCAATTTCTGAGACGAAAATTCACTGTACCATAAACATCGATATTGCCCGTTGTCACATAGACCTTCGTGCAATTATTGTCTCATTTGAAACGTGTTTTCACGGGAAATTTGGCTCGAAGTCATAAATGTTTTTCTGAATTAATCATAATGGACATCTCATATACATTTTTTTTTTTTCTATTTATTTTCGGATTTTAACATGCCAACGTTCGTATCGGGGCTTTTATTGAAATCGATAAGGCCCCATAGATTTGTGTGTACTGTTTTCTTTTAAGTGTTGAAAACGGGCAAAGATGTGATTTTTATTCTAAAAACATGTATTTAGCCTGCTTCAAGTTTGAAAATTAAAATGAATGGTTATATTTATTAAATTTTATATATTTTAGGATTAAGGTGAGTTTTTTTTGGTCAGGTCTTTTAAACGTAACGAAACACAAGGAGAATTCACACACGCACGCGGAAATTCTACATAGAGCTCTGTACTTTAAATGCGTGCGCCACAGGCTGTGCCGTAAACGTACGCGTAAAGCCTCAATTTTGGTACAATCTTCCGAAAACCCGATGACGTCATACTGCTCCATGGGCTAACTACGAACTCCCTTATTGAAGCTACGCTTTAACCATCAATGAAAGAAAATTCAAATATAGGTCTCTTCATCGACCTTTACCCGAATATGTAGTGTAAAGGTATATTTGTATCACTATGGGCATAGGCGTACCCAGGGGGTGTTTGGAGTGGTCAAAACACCCCACCCCCCCCCCCCCCCCTTGGACGAATAAATGACTGTTTTGGGGTTTTCAAACACCCCCCTTTAGTTTTTGTCGGTCTCGGGTCCACTTTTTAAGGGTCTCGAGTCCACTTTTCATCGGTCTCGACCATCATAACTAATTGTCTCGGACCCCCCTCCTTTTGCTTACACGACTCTTAACCAGTAGTCTCGGCCTCGACAAAATTTGGCGACGGAGTATACTGATAACCAAGATATAGTATGCATATTCAAAGTAAAGATATACAAAAGATGGGAACATCTGGATCACATTAAGACTACGTATAGGTCCGTCTACTGATTGACATCGATGGGCGGTAATTGGCACATCTTGGCGCTGGAGTGTCAAGTGCGTCACCAAGGCTGTCAGAAGTGTATAGCATTAATAACAGTCATATTCAGGACAACTGTCACTTAACGTCGGGTGAGAGTGAGAAGGGCGTTAGGTCGATGTTTGGCTAAATTACAATCAATGTATATAGTCGAGTTTTGTACCGTACTTTGACACCGATTGTTTTGTACGATTGATGCATTTGACCTATGCCTCATACAGTTTTTTTTAAATAAATATTATGGCAATTTTGTTGTGTTACGTTACGAGTAATGATGGATAATTTGACACGTAATTTTGACAAGGCAGTATAATAATAAATTAAATTAAATAAATTGAGTTATGCATGCCATCTTGCAGATCGGATTCGCCTCTGTATGTGTTGCGAAATTTTCAGATAGTAATTATGTCTAATTTTGGAAACAGTCGTCCAGATAAAAGAGAGTTACAATAATTATTGGTTTCTTCATGGATTTTAAAATGTTTAAACAATGATTATTTTCGAAGTACAAACAAAGCGACTTAACACCTTCTCGTTCTCAAGCAACTATCCCTTCGTCCATGTAGAACCGCTGGCCGCGGAGACCCCATCTGTTGAACTTGACATATACAATTCCAACCTTATTAACCTGTTAACTCCTATTATGGATTATGACATTCCAATAGATAATGGGATATAATACATACGTGATGTATTTATGTGCACGTAATATGTAACCGGTTAAACGGCTTGCAATTATAATCTAATAATTATTAGACATTCTTTATTAACCTGTTAACTCTTATGGATTATGACATTCAAATAGATTATGACATACAAACGTGATGTATATTGTCCATGCACGTTGATAGGCAACCGGTTAATAAAATGGTTTGCAATGATAATTAATCTAATTATGATTAGATAACCCTGTTATCAATCAGTGCATGACAAGAGCTAAGTGTGATTGCGCATGTTTGGAGACATGTTCTACATAATGTTTCTCAGTATGCATACACGAACACACACACACATACATATATACACAAACACGCATACACAAACAACCACACAAACATACACTAATGAACATACTCACACACACACATATTATCATTTAAATCCGACATTATAATTTCAAAACATATCTTTGAGCTTCCAAAATTTGTTTTTCAAAAACGAATTTTTATATTCGTACCCTTTATAAGGTACATAAAACAAAAGAGACCAAAAACAAGTCACAAAGTTTGAAGAAAAAAAATGTTACTCAAGATTTCCGACCTCTTCTAACGAACGAATACACATTCTAATTGTTGACTATGTTGACTTGGTGTACCCAGTACACTATGGCCCGGACTGTCATCAGTGGCTCAACTTGAGCCCGGCCTAAAAAGACAAAGACTACCGGTAATCGGTTAAACCATTTTGCACCCGCATACCTTTTGTTTTGTTGCTATTGGCCACCAGAGATATTATAATGATTTTCTTACATTATCCAATCAATCCCTTGAGTTCTACTTATAGGCATCAGGACAATGGGCCCTTTGAAATTCAGTCATAGTATAACCGGTCACCAGCTATACAATGTCCAGGATGATCCAGGACGCAATTTTTGCTGATTACTGACTATGTTATATGACTGAATTTCAAAGGGCCCATTGTCATGATGCCTATAATCAGAACTCAATGGATTGACTGGATGGTGAAATGAAAACAATTAGAATATCTCCAGGAACCAATAGCAACAGGACAATAGGTATGCAGGTGCAAAATGATTTAACTGATTACCGGTAGTCTTTGTCTTTTTAGGCCAGGCTCAAGTTGAGCCATTGAGGGGAATTCGTGCGATTGCCTTTTAATTTTGATTAGCATTGTGACACTGGGCTATATGCATTGTGGCATTATAGGGGTTACGTTAATTTCTTCATTACGATTTTGTTGTAAATTTGCAATAGAATCATAATTGTAATTTCTTATCTATGTATGTCATCGAGGTTGTTATCATTTAGTATTGCAATGTATCTATTTAATGTACATCTGTGTCATCAAAACGGAAAATGCTAATAAATCTACATTGACTTCCACGTTCTTCTTTCATTTTCATTATTAATTTGTTCTTCATTTCTTTTTTTATATAATATTTTGTGAGGGTAGAACGAACAAACAAAATAATAATGATAAGAACAAAAGTAGCTGTTATGTTTATTTTATATTATTTTGAACTGGTTGCCCGAACTGTGATTATGAGTATAACAAAATATATAAAAAGGTGGTTGGTCAATATTACAGCCTTTATTTACTCTGGCCCGTCGTCGAGTGGGCCGTATGAAAATACGAGAGATATAACGATAGAACGATGATGGATGGATTGTTCAGGCGGGCCGAGTCCGTGTTGGTTCAACCACTCCAATCAAGGCCACGCCTAGCTGCGTCAATGGGTAGAGACACCCAGCGCGGCATTTAACCCATGACATGCTTACAGTGCGTTGTGCTCAATGCTGATGGCGTTAGCACACGCGCGCTCTTGTGCAAGTTATCTCAATGGTGGCACGCGCAGAGTTAAATTAAATTACGGCTTCACGAAACAATATTTATTGTGACATCCGACAACGAACGGGTCCGTATTATGCAAAATCACATCATCATCTTCATCTTCTTATTCTTCTTCGAGTCAATTCAGTCATCAAAATGTCAAAAGTTAAGCCAAGCGCATTCAATTCAATACAACCATGTCAACATTGTTAGTCAAAATATAAATGTTACCTATTGTTCACACGTTTGTATTTTCTTTATGTTTTTCATTGCCACGTTCATTTTGTTTGCTTTAACTTGTGTGTTGTGTATGTGTTATACTGTGGTTATGATATATGCTGTTTATTCTCTTTGCATGATTGTGTTGAATCATTGTACAATGTAATCATTGTAGTATGTCAGTGTTATTGTACACACTATTCCAATATATACATCTTACTATGATCACAATACACTTCATTTTCGTATTGTCTGCATTTTATATTTTGATATGTTATATGATGATTTCTCTAATATCGAATGTTCTCATGGGAAAAGGTGTCGTACACGATATTTACTTAAAATGAAATCAGAGCTATACAATCTTTAGTTCTCAAGAACCCACACCGTTGGTATACCCCACTGGAATCTTAACAGTTGAGTATGGGTGATCGGAATAATAAACTCTGGAATAATTCACCCCTTTGTATAAGGCTGTCTCCAAGTATAGAAATGCTTAAAACTAAGCCCCCCACCCCCCCCCCCCCCCCCCCCCCACAAAAAAAAAAAAAAAAAAAAACAGATATATTTAGTTCAGTTGATTAAATTGTTATTATTGTGTTATGTAATGCGCAGTAGAGTATAATAGTATGTGCGAAATATTAGGTTTTTTTTAGTATTATTATTGAATACGATGTCATGTTCAATAACTTTTTTTTCTCTCCAGCTTTAGCATAATCTTTAAACAAATCACTATGTTATCAGAAATACAACATTATTTGGTTATTTAATTGCCTAAAGTTAAGAAAGTGAAAGCACTTTGTCTGATATTGTTTTCTTTCACCATAAACGCAAAAGAAACTGACTATTTTAATATAAATTTCATACACCCACACAAAAAAATTAGTGACATAATACTCCAATGTAACTCAACCCTATAACCTACGTTTTGTGAGAGCAATATACGCTTGACCGACTGAGCTATAGAACCCCTATATCGGTGTACATCCCTACTGTTTATTGTCCTTCCAACGCTCCATCTAGACCAGTGGACAGAAGATTTAACCCGTTACAGCACCATGTACCCCCCCCCCCCTTTTTGGGGGGGGGGGGGTCCGGGAAAGCACTCAAATGTTGTTGGGGTGGGTGGGAGGGGCAGAGGCGTCGGCTCGTTTGCAAAGCACAATGCATTGGGGGAGGGGGGACCCCCCCCCCCCCCCCCCCCATTTGCATTATGTTTTCCGAACGCGCCGACGCCTCTGGGTAAGGGGGTTAAACTCCGACACACACCCTAAGGAGAAATCAACTTGGGAGTTTGTGCAAGTGATCGCCCGAAAGGATAATCATTATGATGATCGAGGAAACTATAACTTGGGTACACAAACCCTAAACTAAAGATAATCGTTCAATATAAATCAGTCATTATTAAACCGGTCGTTTTAGCGATCCAAAGGTCGCACATTTGAGTCCTGCGGAGATCAAAATTCTGTTACTTTCCTCATTTCCTACGTGTACTTTGTTTGAGGAATCTGGACACCCACACCTCAAATTATATCCAGTTACATTGTATTATCGGAAAGTTTTTGAAACAATACGTTGCAGGAATTGATCACCACAGGATAGCACTGGATATTTCGTTACACACTATGATATTTTCACCCCAAAAAATGCTGACTGGTGGCCTTGGGGATGCGTAACAATTCACTCTACAATGTTAACAAATATTCATACAGACGTTTGGAAACAATTGCGGTCATTAATCACCAAGGAAACTATAGGTCCTTTGATCTTACTGACATTTTTTTAAAACAAAATACTAAGTGGTGGGGATTCATTTTCATACACTGCGCAATGTTAACCCGTTCCATTCGAGATTCTGAAATCCCAATAGACTCTTTAAATAATTACGTCAACAGTAGGTTGACAGTAGGTAACTAAAGGAAACTGTGAACTCATTTAAAAAGTAAGTTCACGAACAGTGATGAAACAAGGTACATGATTTGTATATAACTGTGTGTTTGGTATTAGGTACCACCTGAATGTCAGTGTGCGCTCAGCTATTCATAGCAGTAGCATATTATTGCTCAACTATAGCTTTACAAGTGGCGCTCTCGTGTATGCGCTTTCCCGCCAATCACTGGGTGCAGGCAGGCAACGTATTGCATTGCCCTGGCTGGCGCCTTGCTCATGTTGTATCCGTCATTACACTGCACTCGGAGAAAGGTGCTCACTGCGGTCCGGGGCACTGCATCGATAGCAGGCCAGTCTCACGGGTGAGAGACGGAGAGGGGGAAATAACTTCTTTGACAAAATGCTCAACACTATTTTTAATATCTTTCTACTCGCAACTATGCCGCTTATTAAGCAGCTGCTTTTTCGGACAGCTTTCCAAAGTGCTTCATATATATATTGACCAGTTTCCGGTTGTTAATTTCAATATCTCGCGTGATATTTAGTTAGTTTTGTTGTGGTGTAAATAGGCGAGACTGAACAATCATGGATGGATGTATATTGAGATCTTACTTTTGGAACTTTTACCACCGGAGAACTTTTCGTCGGAATGTGGTGACTTTTACACTTCAGGTGGCAACGACTATACAGTGCATGTGCCTCCTAATCAACCCCCTTGCCGTCGGGGCGGGGGCGGGGGAACATCCCGGTGCGGTGTCGATAGACACGTTTCGGCGGAGCTGCTGCGGCATCGAGTCGAGCTCGACGTCGGCCTCGTCATCGTCGTCATCGTCGGTCAATGAGCAGCAATGCTCGGATTTACTGCGCCGGGACATTGTCGCCTCGGACGTGGGGGCCACCGACGCAACGAATGAGAACGGGACTACTCTGAGGAATATCTTCATCGGCGGGTTGTTCCCGCTCACGGGACCGTCGTCGACGTCGACCAATGGACGACTGGATCTCGAGGCAGCCTGCATGGCGCTCAACCACGTCAACGAGGAGCGGGTCATCGACGGCTATCAGATCGTCATGTACTTCAACGACACGCAGGTAGGACTATAGATTCTTGCGAGATTGTTGTGTGACTTGATTATGATACTTCATTTAATAATCGTTCCCTTGAAACATTCATTTCTTACTAGCAGCCATGCGTGACTAAACTGCTATAAAAGTGATGGTGTGTGGTCAGATATGTTTGTGTTGGATCATTTGGTCACTTTCCCGGTTGTTTATGACTGTTGTTTGTTCGCATTGTTACATTAATTATAAAGGGTTATGGGATAAAGGTGTTGCTTAGATCACGATGTAATTGATGTAATTCAGCGATGCACAATTACATGATGTATAATGTAGGATTACATATTTGCGATTTTAGCGTTTTCGATTGTGTTTCTGCTTGTTTGTATGTGTGTCTGTGTGTTTCTTGGTGCGTTTGTTCGCTTGTTACTTACTTTAGCTTACGTATAAATGAGTGAAAATACAAAGTGATATTCGCCAACTCATTGCACTGACTTTGTACACTGTTATACATTTCCAGTGGATAATTAAAAATACAACCACTCCAATCCTAAATATCTTTTCAACGAAAGGGAAATTCGAAAAACCGATGCTTCTACTGGTAATATGAATACCTCAAGGTATGAGAGAGCCACAAGAGTTCTAACTTAGTTTTGCGGAGTTGGACAAAGTTACTAGATCCCTTTAAATGGGCAGTGCCATGACAAGTCATCATAATTGCAGGATACAATCATAACAGTTATATGATCAACAGTGTTATAATACTGAGATGTAATCGGTCTTCCTTCCGTTCTCAATTTCTAATTGTATGTATACTTATGGGACCGAGAAATAATTGAGTAGATAGATAGAAAAGAGCTGCACTACGTTCAAATCAGGCTTAGATAACGCCTCGTCTATTAGACGGGCTCGCGTACGCGTATATATTATCGATCGAAATCACATTCCAACCACGGCAAACAAAAACATTGGAAGTCGGAATCCGATAATCTGATTGATGGGTTCCACTCTCTTTATATACAGGACATTATCGTCGGATGCATTATCATTATGGTGTTGTTTATTTTATGGCGTGCAGTGGACAGTTAACAGTTGTCGTATGATTTGGTTTCCTTTTT
>JBAMJV010008359.1:0-17316 GCA_037951105.1 Echinarachnius parma
CCCGATATTTTTTTGTGAGATAATGAAAAACTGACTGTCAAATTCGAAAGAACATACAATTTTAATGACAGAATAAACTTTATTTGATCAACATCGGTTCAGAAACGGCTGAAATATCCATAAATATATTTTTTATTCAAAATAGTTCACACCGGCCATCACCGGGCGATATTTAGACTTTTTAGAAAAAATATAAAAAAATCCTCGAAGACTACATGTACTTTGAAAAAAATCTGAATAGGTTTTTAAAAAGTCGTTGATGATATCTCTATTGAATCATTATTTTAACAAACATTAAATGCACAATTTTGTATGAAAAATGGCTAGAACCAATGATTTGTTTAAAATAGCGCCCTGTTGAGTTGTAACGGCTCTTTTTGAATGATAACGGGGATTTTACTTAGTCGTTTATAATTGTGTATTCTTTTCGAGCATGGTGAAGTTATAACTATTAATTTGTACCGTAATGGTGCAGGTTTTGGTTACTTAAGTTAAGTTTGACCAATACTCAACTATCCCTTTAATTATGGTGTGGCAAATATTATTACCTGTCCGTTTTGGTCGTTTTAACATTACATATTGGGGGGAGTGGGGGGGGGGGGGGGGGGGGGGGGTAACCTGCGTCAGGCGTAACGTAATGGTAATCGGTGGAACGAATATAGTATGAAGTATATTTCCATAATCTCCCCCCTCCCCCCCCCCCCCCCCCCCCCCCGCCCCCAAAGTAGGGCGGGAAGTAAGGGGGGGGGGGGGGGGGGGAGGGCGAATAACACAAGGGGCCCCCTGTCCCTTTTGAAGCTGTCCGAACCATGAAGACAGGCGGTAAATACCGTGACGTCATGACCTTATGTTTATTCATGAACGCCTGGCTCTCACGCTACTGTTGGCTCAAAAGTAACTACCGTAAATAGTGGGTGCTATCGATTGACGCCATTAACGTCAGGAATTAGATAATAGGATTTTAAAAAAAGTACAAACTCATGCCTATTCTGGTCAAAGAAAAGTACAAGTAATTATATTCCTATATACTCAAAGACAGGGAATGATAAAGGTAATCGTATTCCCACGTAGTATAAAAACCGGCCCTGAGGTGAAAACTTCACAGACAACTTGTAATAATCGTTGCTATAGTCTCTATCATCACATTCAGGAGTCCTTTGGAAGAAAACGTATTATCGCACATCCGCTGGTCCAACGGTCGTGGGTTCGAGTCTCTCCGGTGTCCACTGTATCAAGTTGTATGCGGTCTTTATATTAAATGAGTTCTACAGAGAATGTAAGCACAAGGTAAACGGAAGATGGCTGTTAAAATGGCATTATTTTTGCGGATGTTGGTCACCATGCAATTATCACAAAGTGGTAAGTATAAATATTTTGCTATGAATAATTTTTCACTTATAAACAATTTGAGCAACATCAATAACCATGTACATTTTCTTCATAAAAAAGAAAACTTGCATTTGTTTTATCTTTTTATTTATTTGTTTGTTTGTTTGTTTATTTATTTATTTTTTTCAAATCAAACAGCCAGAATTACATATAATTTTGTTTTCATCGTTTCTTTGATTAATGCACATTTACACGGTAAGTTGCGTTACACTTTATATAGTACGCTGATTTGCCGGAACTGTTGGCTGATTTTATCCCAAAGAGTACAGTTGGGTATACCTAGATAAGTGAAAATCTCCATCTATCTGTCTATGAAGTGATCCTGGTTAAATATTGATGTGCTAATTTTATATTTGTATGCGACCTATATGAGTAAATGATGACAAATATTCCAAATTATTCAGGAATAAATTACAGGATGCATAAGTATCGGTAACTCGCTTTACATTTTATCCGTAGGTCTTATTTCATTAATTTACTGTTATTAAAATAATATGATTTGCGGCACTCAACACATGGAAATTTTCATCAGAAAAGACCCAGTGATATTAAATCATCCAATACGAGAAAAGATTGTAAATAATAAAGAATATCAAAAAGGAAAATCAGTGTACATAGTCCACTCTCCTACGAGGAGACATCCGAGAAAGAAAAAAACAAATGAAATTAAAGATGTAATTAAAAGATCATATTCTATGGGAAAATTTCGAGAAAAATATTTGAATTATGGCCAATTATTGTGTTTCAGTTCATGCCCATGCACTTTCCCGTGGAAATACCCATGAACCTATTCTGCAATTTATGTGTGTGTGCATTCGGGTTATGTGTGTTTTAAAACAACCATAATAATTGTAAGCGTGTTTCAGGGTTATGTTGGCCGGGTTAAACTCGAATTAGTTTATTTATGACTAATTTTCTTTTATCATAGAGAATTCAAATTATTGATGTGAAATTTAGTCGAAAGTTTCAAATCCGATACGTTTTTAACTTCGAAGTTACGAAACAAACTACTACTGCCAGCGCCGCGCTTGCCTGTCATCGATCTACAGTGCAGTACAGTAGGGGTAGGTACGTTAGAGTACGGTTCGGACATTTTGATCGAGATGGTACATGCATCGTAACTCGTAGCTTGCATACAGTGTGCATGGCGCGATTGCGAGACATTTTACGCGCCGCCGATTCCCTGCTTAAATTTGGCAAATTTCCCCGTCGATTTTCAGGTTTTCGGCCATTATTCCCGTTTTTTTTGTCGCCAGTTTCCCTAGCGCACTTTACTCCCACTTTTTTCCTTCAATTTCAATGCTCAAAGTCGGAATGCGGCGTTTACGCGGCTGCGGCGATTCCGCCGGTCAGTACGGTATTCGCATTTGGGCTCTTGGATATGTTTAATTCCGAAGCTATAAATGGCTTTCCATAATTGTTAAGTCCAACTTATAGTTAATTCAAACATATAGAGAAACTGCCCATAAATATATTTTGATTAAAATAGGGCAAAGAAAATGGGATTCCAACGGGATTCGAACACGAGACCTCCGGATTGCTAGACCGGTGCTCTTCCGACTGAGCTATATACAACCCTAGTACGGTGCTCGTCCCTGAAACCCCTTAATTCTCATTGCCCGAGTGGTCAGAAGCTATTATAAACCTGGCATAAACCCGAAGGATACAAATCAACTTGGGGATATATGCGAGGGATCACCGAAGACATAGTGATACAGCTTTTTGTAAAAAAATAATTCAAACATATAGAGAAACTTACCAGAAATATATTGTGATTAAAAGATGGCAAAGAAAATGTGATTCCAAAGGGATTCGAACCCGAGACCTCCGAATTGCTAGACCGGTGCTCTTCCGACTGAGCTATATAAAACCCTAGTACGGTGCTCGTCCCTGAAACCCCTTCAGGGACGAGCACCGTCTAGGGTTTTATATAGCTCAGTCAGAAGAGCAGCGGTCTAGCAATCCGGATGTCTCGGGTTCGAATCCCGTTGGAATCCCCTTTTCTTTGCTCTCTTTTAATTCCAACTTATATTGTTACATTCGACTTGGGATCTTTATGAAACACCCGCCTGGTATATGAACACACGAGCATACAGCAAGCAATGTAGCCACCATATATTTTTCAAGTGATTGGTATAGCCTGCTGTTTGGGAAACGTAGTGTGTATTGCCAAGCACAAATCAAAATGCATCCCATGAAACCACTGCAAGAGTGTTAATGAGATAGATGCCATAATGAGCAATAACATAAATTGGGTGGGCGGGTGTTATATCAACTTAATTGTCTGTGTGTTTAAAATAGTAATATTGTAATTGTACAATTATACTGATTTGTCCAATTTGAATATTTCGTGGCATATCGATATTTATTGACCAGTACAAGTAGGTATGAGCAAGCATTAAAACCGCCACAAATATTTACACAATACATACAAAGGACCGAGCATGGTTATATTTAGTCTGTTTATAAACAGAGTTGGAAGAATAAGAGGAATAATTTGTGAAAATTTGATCAAATTCGAACAACGAACCCGATAGTTATCTTTTTGGAACATCATTTAGTAATGAGCGATCTTTTAAAAACTGCCCCCAAATGCAGCATCATTGACGAGCATTGACAAATACACTTATTTATAATTTTATTTGCTAACAAGAATTGTCTCACTGCTTTTTTCTTAAAGGGACTTAGTAACATTGTCAAAATCTTCAAAAACTTACTTGGAACTCTAGTGGTTCCCTCGTACCTTATCATATTCATATTAACAATAAAAGCACGGAACCGGTTTCCATTTAGTTCAAAAGATATTTACGATTGAAGTGTTCATATATGAAATTGACTACGGGATAATTTCATGCCGTGCACAAAGTAAGTACAATGAGTTTGACGTTTTCCGAAGTTCAGCGATCAGAAAATCATAGAAGAAAAAGCGTTTTGATTATATCGTTGCAGGCCAAAGTTCACAAATATTTTATTCGCAAGTGAAATAAAACAAATTGTCGAACAAGTATGTTTATTTTAATTTGGGAGTGGTTATACAAACTTTTGGGCGAACGTTAAGGTTATGATTTTATGATTTTATATTTTATGATTTTATATTCAATATTATTAACATGTTGCGATTCTCCAAACCACACTCTTAGAAAAGGGGGGCTTCATATTGCGCCCTTTAGGTGCGAACCGCTTGGCAAACTGGTAGCTTCTATCTTCTTCAGCCTACTTCACTCTACTGCAGGAGGAAGGCCTTTTCACCAATTTTCAATTTTGTTCTATCTTGAGCTATTCTCTGCCAAGCAATGCCATTTTCTGCTGTTAACTCATCCCTCCATCTTCTGCTTTGTCTCCCTCTTTTTCTGGTTAGGTGTTTAGGAGTCCAAACTGTTGTTTTGTGTGTCCATCTGTTGTCATACCTCCTGGTTAGGTGTTCTGTCCACCTCCATTTCTTTGATTTGATGGTCAACATAATATCCTGCACTCATGATTTCTGTCTTAGTTCTGTATTTGTCATCCTGTCCTTCTTCGTTACACCTATCATTATTATTTCTATAGCCCGTTCTGTCACACTAAATCTTTTCTCCAAACGTTTGGTGGTTGTCCAGGTTTCAGCTCCATATGAGAGAACAGGTATGATACACTGGTCAAATACCTGCCTCTTCATGGAGATGGGAAGAGTAGAGTCTCGAAAGATGTAGCTGAGTGAGCCAAACTTCGCCCAACCCATCTGGATTCTTCTCTTTATTTCCTCGCCGGTTTCATTGTTGAGGTTTATCTTCTTCCCTAAATATATATAGTGATCTATACTGTTGCTAAGTCTTTTCCCAGCACAGTTACTTTGGAGTTTTGGTTGTTGTTGCTCATCATGACGTTTGTTTTCTTTATGTTGCATGTTGAGGCCTACTTTGCTACTATCCTCTGCAAGATCATGAATCATTTCCTGTATCTCCTCAGGGGTGTGGCTTAGGATGAGGATATCGTCGGCGAGGAGAAATAGGAGAGAAGGAAACAAGAGTGAAAAGGGTGCTTGTATGTGATACAAGTACTAGTAAGACAGCTATGAGGTAGAGGGAGCTTATCCCCTCCCTCTGGTAGAGAACTCTGGTAGAGAACCAGCCATCACCATAGAACCAGCCATATATATAAAGGCGCAATTTGAAGCTTTGTTTCCTAGAGTGCAAAGGACTGTGCAAAGATATACCGTAAAGGGGTAGTACAGTTTTGGTAAAGCTGAGCTTTAGTAACCAGAAACTACACAATAACATTGCAGACTAATAGTTAACTCCACCATGCTCTAACATTACAAACGATTAAGTAAAAAGCATTTTTGTTTTGTTTTCAATGATAATTATTTTCTCCATTGTTTTTCACAAACAATAACAAAATAACAATAACAGACAATAACAAAATCAGTACATAAAATAATCTGCATGTTAACATAATTATATAGAATATGATTTTACATTCACATCTAAATAATACAAATGAACTTTTACTATTTACATCGAATAAAGCATGAAACATGCACGCATGAAGAAAGCATGAACATAAAAAGGGGGAAAATAGGAGAGAGAGAAAAAAAAAACACCCATACAAGCACTTACACACATACACACGCGTGCACAGACACTCACACAAACTGACCACTGGGGACATAAGAATCTCGACCATTATATCAGACATGTTCATTTCATTGCTTCTGTTCGCCTTCCCTATTTTATTCTGCCCGAAGCTATTCTAAATTGTCCCACTTTCTAAAATGATATGTTTGTGTATTTCGGTCCCCAGCTAATTTCTTCTCCTCCTTTCTAATTTCTAATAATCTTTTCTTAATCTCCAAAGGAGTTGGTGGTTTATTTCTATTTGTACTATCTATAAATATCATATATTTTATCCAAATTATTATATGATTTAATAACTGTTCCTTCCCTACGTTTAACTCAACTATCCCTACATGGATACCTTTCCAATTTATATTTGTAATCTCTACTAAATCTAATAAATTTCCACACTCTTCCAAAATTGGTTTTACTTTCTCACAAAGACAAAATAAATGCTCGTAAGTTTCTTCATATTTACCACAAAAAGAACATAAATTACTATTAACCATTTAAAATGTATATGAAGGTAATTTAGTATATATAATATTATAAAGCATCTTAAATTGAAATTCTCTAAGCTTACTATTCAATGTGCATTTTCTAAGTCTTAAAAATATTAATTGTATATCTTTTCCATGAATATTATAAGTTTGTTCTAAATGTCGTTCTGCATCTGATTTTTCTACTCTCTTATTTAATAAAAAAGCGTATATAATTGTTGAGGTTATTTGATCTAACACATATACCTTTTCAAAAATAATAAAATCCATATCTAATTCCCTATCTACATTTGAGTGAACATTTTTATTTAAAAATTGTTTCCATGAAGGGGGGATGCCAAGAAAAATACGTTGTATTTTAATAATTTCTAAACTATTTAAACATTTTCTTTGAAATTCCTCATTTTATTTTATATTGCCTTCCCCATCAACAATGTGATGCAACTTATAAATATTGTTTTAAAATAATTGTTCATCGAAAGGAACATGACCATCAATAAAAACAAATCTATTATTATAAATAATCTCATTCCTTTTAGAAGTATTTTCTTTTAACAAAAATATTTTTGTGGCCATCCAAACGTCCAACATGTCTCTATAAAATGTTGGTAATCAGGGGCGGCGATCCTGGGGGGGGGGGGGGGGGGGCTGGGGGCGGTCGCCCCCCCCCCAATGAAAATATTGGGGGGGGGGGGGCGAACATATCATTTCCCCCCCCCCCCCAATAATTCCGAAAATGAGGAAGAAAAAATCGAGTGATATAATGCCAAAGAGGGGAAAGACACATTTATCAATAATTAATCTTCAAAATAGCCGTTTTTTAGTTTGAAAAGGACTGTAAATCTCTTTTTTTTGCCGCGCGCTTCGCGCGCATACAGTTTCTCATATTGCAAGTTTCATTTTGGTTGCGGGAACTCACCTTTCGAAATGTGTTGGGCAGTGTAATTTCTCAAACGCACACCTCAAACGAAGTTTATTAAACCCTCATCTATAGATAGCACACCGTCACAGAAAATAAAATAATCTGAAATATATCTTTCAGTCAATTCGTTCCATATGCGAAGAACGCAAATCAAATTGGAATATCATGTCCCCCCACATTTGAAAGTGGAGGAGATTGTCCCCCTCCCTTTGTCATTACGTATTTTTGGTTCCATACTTATATACTTCATATTACGTGAAACGTCTGTCTCAGGTGTGCACCAAATCGCACAATTTCACGCAATATTTTCATTTTGAGAAGGGCCTAACAATAATATAAAAGTGTTTTCTTTGTTAATTTTTAATCCAGAATTTCTAGCAAAACTTTCAAACAGTTTCTCTACCCTTTTAAATGATTTTGAGTCCCGAATAAAGAGAGTCATATCGTCTGCATAAATAATTTGTTTTACTTGTACGTTATTAAACGTAAATCCTTGAACCCTGTTATCATTCAAAAAGAGCCATTACAACACAAGAGGGCGCTCTTTAAAAAAAACATTAACCATTTTTTCAACCATTTTTCATACACAATTATGCATGAGAAGTTTTGTTGAAATAATGATTTAAAAAAAAGGCTCATCAACAACTAAAACCCTCTTTTGAATGTTTTGTGAAAAAGTGTAAGCATTTTAAAAATAATTACAACAAATCATCGAATAAATCTGGGGCCCAGATTTATTCCGATCGGATATATTTATTGATATTTCAGCCGTTTCTAAACCGGTTTTGATCAAATAAAGTTTATTCTGCCATTAAAATTGTATGCTCTTTAAAATATTATTTTACACTCAGTTTTCATTATCTCACAACAAAATTATTTCGTGCAGCGCCCTCTATACCAAAACTGAACTTCCCCTTTAAGTGCTTCATAATGTTGCCATTATGCATCCTTATGGTCCAAAGTTGCACCCTGACACACTGGTAGCTTCTTTAAAGGTGCATATTATATCTACGTTGAGGTAAAGGACCTGGTGTAAAGATGAAAAGTGCACCATAAAGGTGCAACTATGCATCCTTATGGTCCTTAGTTGCACCCGGGCATACTGGTAACTGCTTTAAATATGCTTATTTCCACGTTTATTTAAAAGTGTTTTGCACCTTACTTGGAGGTGTAAAGTTTGCACGTTACCTGAAGGTGTAAAGTTGCACATTTAAAGGTGCGCTCAGTATGGCAACGGCTTGCACCTTTAAAGGTAATGTGACCTTTATACATAGCGTGTACTTAACCCATTTAGGACTAATTGATTTTGCTATAACATGTATTCTCCATAGACCCCGAGCCCAAGTATTTTCGGGACCAATCCTGAATGGGTTAATAAAGAACATCTAATCTTCTATGCACAATAGACATGATAGATTGTCTTTTTAAGCCGCATTCTGTTTTTTTTCATATTTTAATAAGATCGTCATTAACATTATAAATACACTCGTTGCATAGTATAATCGGCACTGTAAGAGGATTTGCACTGCAGATGTAACAACAGTAAACTGAAAATAAACATGGAAATTACGAAATATATGTTCATATTGTATCATACATTCTTGGAGTGTTTTACTGTATAATCGTATGATATTATTTACTTGTTTAACATACATTGATATAAGTTTTCCTACTCTACTTTTGTATACGTAGGAATCTATATTTTGTTGATAATAGATTTACAATTTGTAAAATAGGGTAAAATAATCGTTGCGGAAAAGCATGCCTGAATTGAAACTAAAGCATCTCGGATTAAATTTCCGTCCTGGAATGAAATTGTATAGAGTTTATGGTGATGCTTCCCTACTGGAAATAACACAGTGTGCCACAGTGTGAATACAGTGTGAACTCACTCTGTTTCACAGTGTGGATCACAGTGTTAAACTGGAGGGTTTTAACAGTGTGAAACCAACTCATACTGTAAACACACTGTGAACACACTTTGAGCGCACTGTCGCCACAGTGTGAATTGGTCTTCGTCCACAGTGTGTAAAATAGTGCGCTCACACTCTGTAGCCCAGCAATTTCACAGTATGTTCACAGTGTGATGAGTGTTCACACTGTGAAAACACTCCAATTTATCACAATCTGCACAGTGTGTTCACAACGTGGCCCATACTTTGAAACACAGTGTGTTCACAACGTGGCACATACTGTGAAACACAGTATGTTCACAACGTGGCCCATACTGTGAAACACAGTGTGTTCACAACGTGGCCCATACTTTGAAACACAGTTTGTTCACAACGTGGCCCATACTTTGAAACACAGTGTGTTCACAACGTGGCCCATACTGTGAAACACAGTGTGTTCACAACGTGGCCCATACTGTGAAACACAGTGTGTTCACAACGTGGCCCATACTTTGAAACACAGTGTGTTCACAACGTGGCCCATACTGTGAAACACAGTGTGTTCACAACGTGGCCCATACTTTGAAACACAGTTTGTTCACAACGTGGCCCATACTGTGAAACACAGTGTGTTCACAACGTGGCCCATACTTTGAAACACAGTTTGTTCACAACGTGGCCCATACTGTGAAACACAGTTTGTTCACAACGTGGCCCATACTGTGAAACACAGTGTGTTCACAACGTGGCCCATACTTTGAAACACAGTGTGTTCACAACGTGGCCCATACTGTGAAACACAGTGTGTTCACAACGTGGCCCATACTGTGAAACACAGTTTGTTCACACTGTGTTCCTTCCGTTAGGGTGGCTCTTAGGATGATACAACACAACCTCACTGAGAATACAATTTTAGCTGTATCAGTGGCATCAAAATGTACTAATACACTTTAATAGTTTTTTTTATTAGTTACGTGTACAAGTGCATTTCTAATATTGATCGCTGTATTTATAAAGTGCTGATTATATCATGCATGCATGCATTCATTGAAATGTGCCGTGTTTTTCTATAAGCATAATATAAGATTACTGTCTAAATAAACCGCTTTATATTTCTCCGAACTTGTATATACCAACGTTTGTGCCTATTATACTCTTCAAGTCCGTTCAACGCGGAATTCTCCGAGTTTAATTCTCTCATCACTTGTTTTTTAATATTATCATCACAGTTTACCCAGACCTACTTTTTTAACCATGTTCATTGTGAAGCATTTCTGTATAGGAATCTTGCCACTTTTGTAATGCCATGGTAATCCGGGAAAAACCGAATCGGGCGTCTTTCATGTGCTTGTTAACTTTTCTATAGATACAAGACGATACAAGACCCGCTATCATGGCTATAGCGGATCGTCTTTTGTGTTTTTGACCTAAAGGTTTGCTTCATGTGCATTCATCCTGCATTGCTATCCAGATTAAAAAAATAATTCAACTGAACAATAATTCTATCTACACTTACTTTTATGCTGAGTTAATAGGATTATTTCTTAACGCCAGTATCAGCAAAAATCTTTAGGCTTGAAGGAGGTAGCTTATTTAGTAAACGAAGAAGTAACCAAAGCCGAATAGCATTATTTTGTAACTATTCAATATTGTCTTTTGGCTGCTGGCGTGAATCCTAGCAAAATCCTAACAATCTAAAATGTATCTTTATCATCATTTTGTACCTCTTATAATGTTTAGGACTCTGTATTTATTCGTGCCCTGCACTCTACGGTGATTATGTAACAACACTGGTATCACCCGGATATCCGGACACGTATCCGTGTGACGCGACCATGGAATGGCTCATAGAAACGGATGACACTGTAAGTACATGGGAGCAATTCCAATTCAGCAAACCTAAATGATTATTAGTATTATTTGTTTTTTCAGTAATATTATATTCATCAAACAATTGTGTAAACTGTATTCCCACAATATAGCTAATCAAGAACACGTTTCCATTATTTAACAAACAATATTGCGTAATCGTTATATTTTAATGGGCTAGAACTGTAGAACAGGTCCAACGATGCAAACTAAAAATGTATCTAATAATAAACATGAGCAAAGAAAAGTGGGCTTCGCCAGGAATCGGACCCGAGACCACCGGATGCTCGGATTCGCTCATTTTCCAGGTACATTGTATATGTCTCGTCAGTTTCTTTTTATCTTTGAGTTAATATTGGAATCGGAAATGTGAAACTGTTTTGTATACAATTGTATACAATTTCGCGAAGAAAGCGAGCTTTATCACTTACCTTAAAGGCATATATGCGTGGGTTATTAGACGCGTGGATCCATCTTGCGCACGTTTACGCACGGTACGTAATCCCCATTGGCTCAGTTATAAGTAGCGATCGCAAACTGTCCCACTTCTGAATACCCGAGTCAAAAATACATTAAAAATAGTCGCGTTCGGAATGTTTGTACTAGTCGAATGGAGATCCATCAGAGATGTTTACGAGCGAAAATATCACGTAACACGCTTAACCGCAACCGACTTCAAAGTGCCGCCGTTTGATGGCTAGGTGATAGCGTGAGAAATGTGTTTGCTGCATGCAATTTCATAAGAAGGCCTTTGTTCAGATATTTCGAAGCACCTCTCTTCGATCGATCCAACATATATCTTGAGTTTACCTCGAGAGATTACGGTGGAGTCGAGTTGGAATTTGCTGACTACCCTTTATAACCCACGCATATATGCCTTTAATTAAATCATTCTCTCCTTTACAGGTAAGAATCTACGTCACCATGCTAGACATCGAGCACGTGTGGGACACACTGACAATCACCCATCATGACGTTTCGGCGGACTCAAGGGATACGGCCAATACCAGCTTTTCATTGGTCAGTAGTGACGTGACGTCACTCTTGCTACCACGTGGTATCGTCACGGTTCGCTTCTGCTCGGACGACAAGGAGGAGTGGCGAGGGTTCGTGCTGGATTTCCGGACGGAACCAGCGAACTGTAAGAACAATTATATCGATGGTTACTGCACGTATGTTTGCATCTCCAATTTCTGTCAAGGTGTACAATAATTCTTAGGCGAGACTTTTATAATTTGATTAATTTGGCTAAATCATGTTTGAAAGTTTGACCTTAAACAATTACTTCTTCTGAAGAGAAATTAGTAACTGTGAAAAGGTAGAGAACAACACCCTGATTTATTCCCACAATGCACCCATCAAGTCTAGGGGAATATGTCTATAAATATGCTTATTCCTCATAGATTAGCGGGATAAATGTATTACTGTATTTAGTAGGTTCTAGGACTACTACCCCCTGGACAACCACCCCCCGGACGATTACCCCCCGGACAACTACCCCCCTAGGACAATTACCCCCCGGACAACTACCACCCGGACAATTACCCCCCTAGGACAATTACCCCCCAAGACAATTACCACCCAAGACAATTACCCCCCAAGACAACTACCCCCCAAGACAATTACCCCCCAAGACAATTACCCCCCAAGACATTTACCCCCCAAGACAACTACCCCCCAAGACAACTACCCCCCGGACAATTACCCCCCGGACAACTACCCCCCGGACAACTACCCCCCGGACAATTACCCCCCGGACTATTACCCCCCGGACAACTACCCCCCGGACAACTACCCCCGGACTATTACCCCCCGGACTACTACCCCCCGGACAATTACCCCCCGGACTATTACCCCCCGGACAACTACCCCCCGGACAACTACCCCCCGGACTATTCCCCCCCGGACTACTACCCCCCAGACAATTACCCCCCCCCCCCCTCCCCCCTCCCCAAAGACAATTACCCCCCAAGACAAAATATGTGACCGCTCAGGCCGGTGTCCTGGATTTTTCAAGGGGGTGGGTTCGGGCTTTGGGGGTGCGTATTTGCAAAAACGGGACCAAGACCACTGGTTGAGTCGTGTGAGTGTGTGTGTGTGTGTGTGGGGGGGGGGGGGGGGGGGGGTGGGGGTCCGTCGCTGATTTGGGTGCGCTTCGTTATTCCGAAGGTTCGTTATTCCGAGGGTTCGTTATTCCGAAGGTTCGCTATTCCTAAAATGAAATCGGGTTCGTTAATCCGAAAATGAATTTGGGTTTGTTATAATGCTATAATTTCATATAAAGAGATAAAATAAACTTAAATGTTTGATTGGTCTGGCCAAGGGAGGGAAAGGGGGAGGGGTATGCTTAGTGCAGGCTGTAAATTAAATAAACAAAACACAAATTATAGTATTATAACAAACCCGATTTAATTTTCGGATTAACGAACCCTATTTTATTTTCGGACTAATGAACCTTCGGAATAACGAACCCGATTTTGTTTTCGGATAAACGAACCTTCGGAATAACGAACCCGATTTCGTTTTAGGAATAGAGAACCTTCGGAATAACGAACCTTCTGAATAACTGAACCTTCGGAATAACGAACCTTCTGAATAACTGAACCTTCGGAATAACAGACCTTCGGAATAACGGAGTGTAACCGCTGATTTAGACCACTGTTTTAGTTTTGTAAGCAGGGAGTTGGGGTCGTCAAATGTCAAATGGATCGATCGCTGCCCGAGACCGAGAACGATGAAAAGTGGACCTTTCTGAATGTGGGGTGTACGCACCCAACGCACCCCCATGCTATGGGACTGCCAATGCACGAATATATACTGCAGACATCGTACGATATCCCAATCCGAAATGTAGGTAAAAAGAATGTGCGACATCCGGTGCATTTGTGACCTAGGCATATCACATGTTGATTGTGTTTGTATAGTTCCCACGCTCTAGTTTACCGTGTACCGAGCCTTCGCGCAGTTCCTGGAATTATGTTATTTATAACCGTTTTGTTGCATAATGTTGTTTAATTATAATAAAGCTCACTTGCCACATTGACTCCAAGAACGAAAGTATTGTCTACCGTATTCCTTGCTCCCGAATCTCAAAATAAACATTTTCTATATGTTTTTCGGCCAATTTCGTAAGCTTTTCATTCGTTTCAATAAGTGTGTCATTCAATTTCACGAAATTGAGCTGAAGGCTTGCAATTTTGGTTCAAAATTGCATTATGTTCATACGATTTAGCTCTTCGATCAAGTGATTTACCACTTTTAGCATTCAATTTAAAAAAAACACGCTATTTGCATCCAATAAGCCAGTTCGTAGTTACAATCTGCGCATGCGCGTAATTACTGCTCTCTACGGCCAGATTCCATCGATCGCGAGAATCAAAGGAGCCACACGTGCAATTGAATGCGAATTATTTGTTTACGTTTTTTAAATCTGGATCAGGATCAAAATCAGCCCATCGTTTTTGTATTCACCCCATCCAAGGTTAATAGCATAATATGTACTGTTTCATAGAACAAGAACCGGTTTGATAGAATGTGTTATTCATGTGTAATGATATTTATTGATCAATAATTTCACCCAGCCTTGCTTGACCTGGCTATATAGCACGCGCGTATTAGCACGCACGTATTATCGTATTCCGCTTAATGCTGCACTATCCAACGCAAAAACAGTTTTTGCCGACTGATTTCTCTCTCCATTTATTAGCAAATGCAAACAAAATTTCGTTTATGTGATCCACAATGTATATAAATTGATAATGATTACCGACTTTCTTGTTTTGAAGACCTCTACATGTAGAAAGAAATATTAAATCCCGTCTGTTTTCCTTCCGATTGCGTCCTAAACATATGCGTTCAATTATATATTATAGATACTGTATGATTTAGATACAATAGCTGGATATATAATTATATAGATAGATATAGATTATATAGATAGATAGATAGATAGATAGATAGATAGATAGATAGATAGATAGATAGATAGATAGATAGATAGATATTTTAAACGGTACATTGTACGAATGGGCGGTATGCTTATCGCCCGCCTTGTGTAAATGATTCACCTGGATTTTTCACAAGAAAGTTGACATGGGGAAAAATCGGTAAATTCTTGAATATACTTTACATCAAATGTGTTCTTTATGAGTTTATGCAGCTGCTCGTATTTTTTTCACTTTGATTTTATGCATATAATGTATGTTTTATGCTGTCAAACTAAAATTATCCGGTAATATGACATGATAGCATACACTTAACTGTACGTTGATGCCCGTTGATCTGAGTTGATGGAACATCGGACTACGCCCTCAGCGTCACCCAAGCTCCTTGGTCTAATCGATGGTCTAATTACGAACTGGCTTATCGCGCCAACGGATTTCCCGGAGGGCGGTATTACGTTATCACGAATTTACTCGAAATCGAAATACGTTTTAAATCGAATGCAAACAAAATGTTTCCGAAATCCGAATGATCAATATATTGAATTCTAATGCTAAAAAACGATTTTGAACTACTAAATACAACTTCGGTAACAAAATTGGCGAAATTGAATGCACACAATGCACCCGAAGGACGGGAAGGGGGGGGGGGGGGGCATGCCTCCCCCCCCCCACCCCCCCCCCCCATACATTTGAAAGTGGAGGTGATTGTCCCTCCCACTTTTTAATATGCATACATTATGTATGTTTGATTCCAAAGCTTGAACTACGTATATAATATTACTGTCTAGGGTATGCACCAAATCGCTCCACTACCTCGCAGTTGTGCCCCCCCCCCCCCCCCCCCCCCCCATCTGTTGACCCTCGCTACGCCACTGGTCTTAAGGGAAGATGACTTGGGGTAATTGTCTTGGGGGTAATTGTCTTGGAGTTTAATTGTCCAGGGGGTAATTGTCCTTCCTTCAAGCTTTTGCTTTGCCGACTTCCCATATTTCCAGTTTTATTGATCATGCTACAATATATATTTTTGATTTTACTCCGTCATATCTATGTTACAATGCAATATTAATTTTGTACTCGAATACTTTGTAATGTTGATGTTTTTATATTATTGGAAATAAAATGAAATGAAATATTGTCCAGGGGGTAGTCGACCGGGGGGTAATTATCTTGGGGGTAATTTTCCGGGGAGGGGGGGGGGGGGGTAGTGTTTTGGGGGTAGTTGTCTGGGGGATAGTTGTCCAGGGGGTAGTTGTCCGGGGGGTAATTGTCCGGGGGGGGTAGTTGTCTGGGGGGTAGTTGTCCGGGGGTAATTGTCCGGGGGGTAGTAGTCCGGGGGTAGTAGTCCGGGGGGTAGTAGTCCGGGGGGTAGTTGTCCGGGGGGTAGTTGTCCGGGGGGTAATAGTCCGGGGGGTAATTGTCGGGGGGTAGTTGTCCGGGGGGTAGTTGTCCGGGGGGTAATTGTCCGGGGGGTAGTTGTCTTGGGGGGTAGTTGTCTTGGGGGGTAATTGTCTTGGGGGGTAATTGTCTTGGGGGGTAATTGTCTTGGGGTAATTGTCTTGGGGGGTAGTTGTCTTGGGGGGTAATTGTCTTGGGGGGTAATTGTCCTAGGGGGTAATTGTCCGGGTGGTAGTTGTCCGGGGGGGTAATTGTCCTAGGGGGGTAGTTGTCCGGGGGGTAATCGTCCGGGGGGTGGTTGTCCAGGGGGTAGTAGTCCGGACACGTATTTAGTAAACTGTGTTGTAAAAATAACTGAGTAGGTGACATTACGCCTACTTTAATAATGCGCTTAGAAATATTGTATTAAGCGCTATATAAATGTAATTTATTATTATTTGTTGTATTACTATCTAGCTATCTACTATCTATAATGATATATAGTAGTGGTAATGTCACCTATTTAGTTATTTCTACAACACTTAATAAATATACTAAATATATTATAAATAAACTAATACGTTTATTACGCTAATTTGGGCTACTGGGTTATTTTGTAGAATGTATTCAACAACACAGACATGGAAGTGTCGGCCCGATTCACAAAACCACCAGAACGTTTTTTTCCTTCCTTCATTTTTGTTGAGGGGGGCGGGGGAGGGGTGGGGGGGGGGGGAGGTTGTGCTAGGTTATGGAATACTAACAAGTTACGAATACAAATCTGTTTTGGAAGGTGAAGAAGTGATGAGTGGTTGGTATAATGTGTCGTCATTC
>JBAMJV010008360.1:0-43946 GCA_037951105.1 Echinarachnius parma
TCTTAATTCTTATGTATTGATGTGCTTCTGCATGTTTTTTTTTCTTCTCTTTTCTTTATCGCTTTGCCCTCGAGAGATAAAATGGGCAACAATTTATATTATGTAATCAATCTTCTCATCAATGTATTAATTTGATTGATCATTTTATCATGACAGAGAGCGAGATGGAGCGATATATTCACAGGGAGGTTACGTTCTGAAATCCCACTAGCCTTGGTAAGTCCATATCATTTTCAACAATTGTTATTTATTACTATATTGTATATTCAATTTTGTATTCATTTTATCACCCCTCTGTAAGAATATTTTATGTTTATAAATCATGTTGTAAATTATACTTTTGTTGAAAATGAAAAAAAAAAAATGAAATTAAATAAATGAAATGAATATCAGTAGTCTTGTGGAGGAATCATGAGGAACTCAATGTAGACTTGGGTAGACAAACTCTTTCTATTTTTATCTCCCCCCCACTCCCTCTCTCTGTCTACTTTCTCTCTCACTACCTCCCTCTCTTTCTCTCTAATCCCTATACATGTATTCATTAACCAGTCTTTTGTTAGTTTCTCGGGGACTGCCCTAGATAAGCCTTTATTTTGGCTTTTGGCGAAATCTATAGATGTTTTTTTTTCCTGTTTTTTTTTTTTTTTTTTTTTTTTTTTCATGCCTTACTTGCTTGTATATAATTATGTAGATGTATATTTGCAGTAGTAGATTTATTTTTTTGTAAGCTTTGTTTATACATTGTATTTTAAACTTTGAATGTGGACAATAAAATCAATCAATCAATCAGACTTGTTAGAAATGATCAAATAAATTTTAAGCTAGAAAATTAGCACCCTAAAATAAAATGGTATTTTTCTTTAAATATGCAGGTACACCTACAACTCTTAACAGCTTCAGTAAGATCACACAGTTTTAAAGGGATAGTTGAGTTTTGGTATAGAGGGTGCTACACAAATAATTTTTTTGTGAGATAATGAAAAACTGAGTGTCAAATTTGAAATAGCATACAGTTTTAATGTCGGAATAAACTTTATTTGATTAAAATCGGTTCACAATTATTTGATAATTTTGAACCAGCCGTTAAAGTTTTTTTAAAAAATGCTTCCTCTTTTCAAAAATTTATATAAGAGGTTTTAAAATAGTTGTTGATTATCTCCCTATCTTACCACTAAATAACAAAACATCACATGCACAATATTTTATTGTAAATGGTTGAAACCAATGAGTTTTTAGATAGCAATGAGTTTTAACAGCTCTTTTGTAATGATAACAGGCTTTTTACTTAGTCATTTATAATTTTTCATTCCTTTCGAGCATGGTGGAGTTATAACTATTAGTTTGTAATGTAATGGTGCAGGTTTTGGTTACTAAAATTCAGTTTGACCAAAACTATATTCTCTTTACTAAAACTCAACTATCCCGCGCCCCCATTCATTTTTTTCACTGTTTGGATTCCCCTTTACTATGTTTGCAGCGGAGTTTTGGAGAAGGAATCATGACGGCAGAAGCTCATCTGGTCGAGCTGGATTTAAGTGACAATGCGTTCGGTCCTGATGGTGTGAAAGCGGTGCAAGAGTTACTAGAGAGCCCCTCATGTTACAGTCTCCGAGAGATGAGGTTCAACAACAATGGATTGGGAATTGGGGGAAAAGTAAGTGTTGTGTAATGGTAATGGTGGTATAAATGTTTCATAGAACACCCTCCAAATATAATCATAAGTTTGATTTAATGACTATGCATGACCCACCTTGATTGGTGTTATAATGACATGCATTTATGCTCAAGTAACAATGCTTTCCTGACACTGCTTTCACACTTTTTGCTAGTTAATGGCTGAAGCACTGCTCACATACAATGTATTACCAAAAGAGCACCAAGGCTTACAAATCCCTGGCACTATCAAAATTATTAATCCCACAATTTGATAGCATACAAGTGTGCTTATGCACACTTGTATTATGTTCTATTCTGCTTATGTTCTATTCTTAATTCAAACTGCATTATTTTTATTGTTATAAATGGTTTATTATTATGACTTATTCATAGTTAATGGCTGAAGCACTGATCCGATGTCACCAGAAGAGCACGAAGGCTGGCAAACCCCTGGCTCTCAGGGTGTTCATAGCTGGGAGGAACAGGCTGGAGAACCCTGGCGCTATCGCCCTGGCAAAAGCATTCAAGGTTAGAATTTCTTTCTGAATTGGGATTAGGATTATAATTGAATGGCTGAGGCTGAATTAGGATTAGGATTAGGATTATAAATTAATGGCTGAAGCACTGATCACATGTTATCAGAAGAGCACGAAGGCTGGCATACCCCTAGCACTTTTTTCAGAATCGGAATTAGGATTAGAATTAGAATTGTTAACCCCTTCCTTGACTATGGGAACTGGGTGGGTTGTGTACAGAGGGATTTCAGAAACTCAAAGGTAAAGGGTTAACATTTATTCATTACCATGATTCATCATTGTTAGAATAAGAATGACAATGTTTGTTTATCATCTTTTCATTTAATACCTTCATTCATCATGGTTGGATTTTGTTCACATTTAGAATAAGATTTAGAAGTAATTGTTAAAAAAAAAAAATTCATTTGTCCATTCATTACGATCGATCATCATTGTTTCCTAATGATAATAATCATGATGTCTGAAGATAATTAATTTGATTTTTATAATTTATAGTTTCCAGCTCAAGATATCCTGGCCACGTACTTTAACAGGGTAATAACAGTAAAGATTTGTTTTCCTCCAGAATTTAGGTCACAATAATAATGGTCATTATATCTACCATAATTCACTGATATACAATAATTTTCTTTAATTTTGTTGCTCTCCAAATACTATTTGAAATAATTCAAAGTGAAATGCTCCAAACTACCGATATGAATGATTTCTAAACTTACCTTACTATGGTGCTTCACACTTTCCTTTCACTACTCATCGTGAGCAGACGATAGGAACGTTAGAGGAGATTGCCGTACCGCAGAATGGGATCAACCATGAGGGAATCACAGCTCTGGCCGAGGCAGTGGAACACAGTCACAATCTCAAGGTAAGACAATCTTGTATTTAACCAAGAGGTTCATGTTTTACTACTCTAGTTTGAAATTGCTATTAATCCCTTGACTACGGGAACAGGGTGGGTTGTGCATAAAGTCTATGGGGATTTCAGAAACTTGAAGTTAATGGGTTGATTTATATGTATGTATGTTGGGGGTGGTAGATGGGTGGGAAGTTTTGGGGTGGCAAAAAGGGAAGCAAGTTGACTCAGAAGAGGGGTGTTCGGGTTTGTGAGGGTGTCGGACTGAAGGCCTGGAAGATACAGTTTGAATCACATCATCGGACACGCTGGCATTTTTCGCCATGCATGATATTTTAGCTTACTCATGTTTTGTATTAATGTGTCTCTCTGTGTGCGCTTCCTGTGCAAATGAAGATTCCATTTAAAATACACCATCCCTTGGGTAGGATGATAAATAGAGGTCCTATACAGTATATCACACATGTCTAATTTGAGAAAGAGTGACAAACGTTTGTGGAAATATATAGATTAAACAATGTAATCTGTAATTAATAAGTTTCCTTCTTTTCTCCTTTTCCTGTAGATTCTCAACTTGAATGACAACACTTTCACAGCAGAAGGAGCAGTACCCATGGCAAAGGTAGGTTCTATGTGCAGTACATTAAAAAGGTGTAATCATTGCCATGGCAATCACAACTTTCACAATTACATGCCATTTATTGGAAAAACATTGTGGAGATAACTTTTTGTTTACACTGGTAGATTCCTAGTAAAACCTGGCATAGAAATCTGTATTGCAGGCATGTTAAATTCATTCAGTGATATTTTGAGTTTATATATTTGTTGGTAATGTTTGTGTTGGAAAATAAAGACAAATGTGAACTATTGTATGTAGTATGAAAGTGTAATGATAGTTGCTTACTTGACATGAACCCCTATTATTCCCTGAACATATTCTTTTTAGAATTGATAAATTCTCCATAATATGTATTTTTATACCAATCATCCTAACTCTAAAACGTAAATGAAGAAATGTGGTTTGCCTTTCTGTTTCAGATGTTTTGTATTATTTGCATATTGATGATGATGAGAGCTGATGATAAGAGTGAGTGTCCAAGTTGGTTACAGAAAAAGATTCATAATCTTTGTACCCCTTCATTTATTCCCTTTTACTTTGTCCTTCTCAGGCCATCAGGAATCTGCAGAAGCTAGAGGTGATCAACTTTGGTGAAGACTTTGGTCTGGTGAGGTCCGGGGGAGCCATTGTCGGATGTTTATGATAATGAGAGTTATTGATAACAATAGGTGTCTTTGTTTTGTCCTTCTCAGGCTATCAGGAATCTGCAGAAGCTTGAAGTGATCAACTTTGGTGAAGACTTTGGTCTGGTGAGGTCCGAGGGAGCCATTGTCGGATGCTTATGATAATGAGAGTTAGTGATAACAAAAGGTGTCTTTTCAGGAGTGAGTTTTCAAATTTGGTTACGGAAAAGGATTTATAATTTTGTAACCACTTCTTTTTATTCCCTTTTACTTTGTCCTTCTCAGGCCATCAAAAATCTGCAGAAGCTAGAGGTTATCAACTTTGGTGATTGCCTGGTGAGGTCAGAGGGAGCCATTGCCATCTCAGAGAGTCTGAGGGAAGGAGTGCCCAGCCTCAAGGTATGATGGGGACATCTATGGCAAGGCTCTCCCTTAAAGGGACCAGGGCCCCGTTGCAGAAAGAGATGCAATCAATTAAAACGTTGCAATTAATTGTAAGTCCGATCACATGACTAAATGCGCATATCTGATTGGTCGAAATGCGCAAATGTTCTGACTTGCAATTAATTGCAACTTTACAATCGATTGTATCTCTTTCTGCAACAGGGCCCTATTAACATTGTTGACAAGTGCAACAAGTGATGAATGGCTGATATAATGTGTATAATATTTGTACACAGTTGAATTTTGACTTTCAAATTCATTTTTTTCTTCTTCATTTATTCATTTATTCAAAAAGGAAAACAATACAATGTATATGCAATTCATGAATATAAAAGTGATCAGGGAATACACCATAAAAGCCATGGCTTGTAAAATTGGGTATTCCCCTGAAATTTTTACATATATAACACATTACAATATTTACACTACAGTGAACAAATTTACAATTGAATACTAACATAATCCTAACCCTAGCTCTAATCCCAAACCCAACCCAACCCAGGTGATCAGATACTACATGGCATGAAGGTAACAATGTAATTTCATAATTTGACCATAAAATTATAACAAGACAAAATGAGAATAGTGCAAAGCAAATATATAAAAAACAAATACATTTAGGACACAAAGCGATAAAGTCATACATTATTATACTAACAAGCAAATAACTTACTTTAAAAAAATGTCTTGGCGATTTAGCTAACTTTATCCGAACATCTAGGGAGTTCCATAACTTGGTCCCTTTATATCTTATAGAATCACTTTGAGTTAATGTTAATCAACAAAATGGTGCCTGGATATCATTTGTCTTGTTTCCATGTGTCCTGTTGTGTAAAACTAAAGAATCCTGTAAAACATTTAGGCAACTGGCTGTTTAGCGCTTCAAATACAAAAAGCAATTTTTAGTCGTAGGTTATCAGACAAATTCAAACTATATAGCTTTTTAAAAAGGGGTGGTGAATGAGTTTGATAATCTACATTACAACAAAGGCGGATAGCTTTCTTTTGAAGAGTGAGGAGTCTATTCAAATTACAAAAACCTGCACAGCCCCATACAAGACTGCCATTTATTAAAGTGGGGCAAGACTAAAGCATTGTACAGAGTAAAAATAGATATTAAAGGTAAATACTGCCATAATTTGATCATCATTCCAACACCAAAACTCACTTTTCTATGTACAGAATCAATATGATATGAGCAGGCTTTTTCACTCAGCGGTCAGATATTCATGTATGTAGATACGGGTTGATTTCAGTTTGGCTCTGGCGGCTTATATCTGCGATCGCGGACGATAAACAATGAACTTGACGATGATCGGTCGGGTTAGTGGTCGGTCTTTCTTGTCCTTCCTTCCTCGTACTCCAACTCGATGCGATCAGTCGATGTGGTCCCGGGCGATGTTGAGCCGAGCTTTTCTCCTGCTAAGTAGGTCACAGATGATCTTGTCAGTATTTTCATCAGACTTTTCATCTATTCCATGGATCAGGAGGCAGTTCCTCCTGGAGTACTGCTCCAATTCTTCCACCTTTGTCTTGGGTTTCTGCTAAGCGGGATTCCAGTTGCTTCGTCTTTTCGTCTCGTTTTGAAAGCTCCATCATGAAACATGAATGCAGAGATGGAGCAAGGGCAGGCGCAAGCCTCTCCTCCACAATGCGTTTGTCACTAAGCACTTTGATAATGGCCTCAACAAAGCTTTTCAGTCGCATTTCAGTCATAAATATATTTATAATGAAATAGAAATTTGGAAGATCAAAACCTCTTCCATGCTTCTAGTAAAGTCCAAATGTAGTGCACTTGGGTAACACGGGAGAAAATGCTCCTAAGCGAGGTTGTGATGTTGCTGTTGCTGTTGATTGAACTGTAGTGGTTTTTTATGAAAAGTATGAGAGGAAATCATCTTGTTTAATGTTATTATGTGTAATTTGTTTTCTCCCAGGAGCTGAATTTATCGTTTGGTGAGATAGAGAGGGAAGCTGCAGTGCGGGTTGCAGAGAGCATGGATACCAAACCACACATCAAGTTCTTAGATCTCAATGGTTAGTGGTTGAGCAGTGGATAGCTTCTCTTGAATCGGTTCTCTATTACATTTTGCAATCCCCATAGAGTTAATACAGTACCCGCCAGGGCCCCGTTGCAGAAAGAGATACAATTGATTGTAAGTTAGGATTGATCGTAAGTCAGAAAATCTACGCGTTTCAACCAATCAGATACGCGCATCTAGAACACGTGATCTGACTTACAATCAATTTTATCTCTTTCTGCAACGGGGCCCTGGAGGCAATGGGTTAAATATTGTTGCATTGATAATTATTTACGGCTTTCAGTGAGCTTGCAGAATGTTCAGGTGTCATGTTTAAGCATGCATTGTGCATGCTCTGTAACTGACTATGCTTGAGTGTTGCACGTGTACTCGATGGGCCTGAATATAGTACATATATAGTGTTTGCCAGAAATGTTGATACAATATGCTAATAGATATAATAATTTAATTTCAATTTTATATTGTTGTTTTTCTGTTATCCACCAGTGCAAGATATACATGTCCAGTTCTCATTTGCGAATGACTTTATATTCAATTAATTCTTGATCTATTTATCATAGTCATTATAACTTTTGATACAGGTCTGCTAGATATAAGAATGTAACTTCAATTTTGTTTTGTTTTTCTGCCCATGCATACATCTATCTATATGTCTGTCCAGTTCTCATACAGTAATGACTTTATATTCAATTAATTTTATATCTAATTATCATTAATTTATATTATTATCAGGGAACAGTATAGGAGGAGAAGGGATAGAGTTAATACAGGGAATCATGGAAGCCAACAATCACATAGATGCCCTAGCAGGAATGAGGTATGTCTAATGTGCAACTTTGATGTGTGTTTTGTACAACTGTGTTGTTGTGTACAATTAGAACAAAGGTAAAGAACTTGAAAGGATGCACAATCTTATTTTTTACTCATCCCACTGTCGAAGGATGAAATTTACCCACAAATGCCAAAGAGTAATCAACGTAATCATAATCTGATAAAATATCCTAGAAAACCTCTAATGACCACTATGATGTGGTAACAGATGTAGATTTTGTTTCCTGTTTGATAGTGAGATGAAAGAATTTTAACAAAAACCATCTTCTTCAAAGATCATTAACAAGGTACAATCCGCTGTATGCATATCTTTGTGGGCTTTTGGCAATTAATAGGTATTATTTCAGTTATTTGTTTACTAATGATTCAGTCTTAGGTGGATTTGGGGTTAAGTCTCTACATACATAGAAATGTATGATAGTTTAGTTCACATGATTGTGCAATTAATCCGTTCAAGTCTGGTTCCTAATATACCCAGGCTGTGGTGTACGGCGATTGCATGTGTAAAAGTCAATTAGTCCTATAAAATCAGTAAAAATCAAATTTGGCAATTTATTTTGGAGCTTTCCGAAGGCTGTAATGGCACTGAAACATTGAAACATAATAAATATAAATAATAGATTGCCTTTATATAGCGCTTTATACATGTTTCTAAGCACTGTAGCATTATTATTTCCATCTCTACGTAAAGTGATGATGAAGGGTCAGACGAAGATGATGATGACGAGGACGAGGACGATGATGACTATGAGGACGTCGACGATGAGGATGATGTTGAGGAGGAGAAGGAAGGTGAAGAGCTGTCGGACCCTAGCCTCCAGGTCAAAGGAACAGCCATCTCGCCCAGACCGGAGGAGACCAAGCCAGTGGTGAGTAATTTTTTGCCTAATAAATTTCTCATATATGAAAGAGATGGGGACCTTGTTGGACAAAGAGTTGCAATTGATTTTATAGTTACAACTAAATGCAAGTCAGATCATGTGACTAACTGCACAAATCTGAATGTGCATATATGTGACCGGCTATAGCAAAACCCTGCACTTATTGGTAAAAATCAAAATGTAGATTTTTATACCATTAGAAAGGCCTCATCACAAGCTTTCATTTCATGCTTTGTTCTAACAAATAATGGCGAAGATATGATTGTTTCAATTTTACAATCATAAGTCTTTACACACATAATGTGAACTTAAAATGCCAATTTCTTCATAACATGAATTACCGACAAGTGCAGGGTTTTGCTATAGCCGGTCACATATTTCCTGACATGCAACTAACTGCAACTTTACAATCTATTGCAACTCTTTCTGCAATGGAACCCGTTCTAGCAGTTCATGCCATCAAAAAGTTTAGAAAAGTAGGTTTCCAGAAAAATTGTATCATAATTTGAAAACTCATCATCATACTAAATTATGTGCTCCTGGGTCTGCAGGAGAAGACTATCATCTATTGTCTAGAAAATGAAGGGGCTGTTCCTATGACAAACAAACCGGTCTGCTTCTCCAGACACATGAATGATTGTTTGCAGTAGTTATGATTATAAAACTTGAATACAAATATTTTTGGTTACACATATATTTCTAAGTTTCCTGGTGGAATGGATTACTAAAACTAATCACTTTTTTTTTCTTCTCTCTAAGGATTATTTTTGGGTGTTGGTTCCCTTTCATTTCCAATTTCAATTCAACTTTATTGATTTAACCATTTCAAAACAAACTTTCTCATGTAAGCTGTCAACACCATCTCTGGAATATGGGATGAATTGGTGTCAATATCCTGGAATTTCTTTTTATCACAAGGAAAGAGACAGTAAATCATTGCCCCCTTAACAAAAGAATTCCTGCACAAAATTGATGCACTTTATGCGATGGCCTGTGACGAATCCCTTTTTTGCTATATGAAAATTTGAACAAAAAGGTATTTGAAAAGTTTGAATATTTAGCAAAAACTTAGCAGCATGATTTTGCGCACAATAGAAGCCATATATGCACGTTTGTTTACTGATATGCACTCAATGGACAGACAGGTTCCATAAAATTGTTTTTCTCCACAGAAGATCACTTTTGGTGGCCACTATAGGTAGGTTGGCTGTTATAGACAGGTGTAGACCAAGACAAGTCTGACTGTATGAATAACAATTATTATAGGTTGGCTGCTATAGACAGATGGCCACTAAGACAGGTGGCCACTAAGACAGGTTTGACTGTGATTAGACATTTTGGAATTTACACATAATACACTTCTTGCAGCTGTGCACATATCTGCAGTATATACTGAGGTTTAGCATAAATCTCATACCCTGGCCAAATAGCATACATGAGTTCAGAATGTATTTGGATTTATAGAATAAAGACACTAAAAAGAACAAAATCAATACATTATTTACAAGTACAACCCGCTTCAAAGTTTCTGTCATTTTTTCTTATAAATATTTAATTCAAATAAATATAAGTAAAACAAAAATCTCATATAAAAGATTATAAGTTATATTTTGGACCATTTGTTTGATGAAGAAAACAAAATCAACATAACCAATTAAAATTAATTTTAATTTTTTGGCCCTTTTTTCTCTTTTTATTTTCTAAAAACTATAGAAACCTGAAGCAGGCGATGACCTAGCGTCAGTGATGGACAAAATGAAGCTTTGATGCGAACACAAAACACAGCCACAACTCAAACAAAACAACAAGAACATTCCAAGACAGGGCTCTATCAAAGGCAGTTAATATTGTAGTGACATAGCAGGTCTAGAATCCAAGACCATTACTACATCTCCCTTTCCACCACAATTGTTTGGCATGGCTTGTCCAAGTAGCAGTGGCCCAGGTGCCAGTGGCCACCGGAACTGTCATTTGGCCACCAGAAACTCTTGTAATGGCCACCAACAAATTAGGATCTACAACACACAAGTCTATAGTGGGAGCTAATTTGATTCCTCATTTGTGCCACCTGAAAGAAGAGATAAAGGGAGATAACTATTTGGTGTCCTGAACATAACACTATAGAGCACTTAGTAGGACTTTGTGGTAAACAATTTGTTGGTAGCCTGGTCGGGCAAGTAAAATCAAGACTTCAATGTTTGTTGGTGACCCAAAACCAGAATTCATTAGCCCTAAAATAAATGAAACCTTTAAAAACTGTCTTTTATTGGATTGCCCAGATGAGCAAGTTCAATTTGGTATAAAACTCTTGGTGCCACCCGTCCAGCGAGTCAGTGCGAATTTTGAGCCCCGACTCAATACAGGGTAGTAAACTAGTGATGAAATCAGGACCCTTGATTGATTGACCCCAAAATGAGGGAAACCATTAAAAAGTGTGTTTCCTCAAGATGGGCAAGTCAAATTTGGTATAAAACCTTTGGTGGCACCCTGCCAGCGGGTCAGTGATAATTTCGAGCCGCAACACAATACAGGGTAGTGATGAAATCAAGACTCTTAATTGCTGAAACTAAGACCTTAATGTTCTAGCGTCTCAAGTCTTGAATCTTAGACAGTGAGACAGTGTCCGGCTATTTTTAACGTGTATGTATATACAGTGGCGCAAGTTACCGCCTGGTGCGCGCCCAAATGGGCACAAGCATCTCTAGAGGCATTTGCGTATGTTGCACCTATTTGCGCAATCGCCAGGCGGTAACTTGCACGCTGGCGCCACTATAGATCATTGTTCACATTAGGTCTTCGATAAACCAGCTTTCAATTCTAGGCCCTGTAAAATAAAGATTCACGATTAATCACTGATCAATTGATCGTACAATTAATCGTACGACCAATTAATTGATCGTACGAATCTTTATGTTAAAGGCCCTAGACTGGTCTACATCACTGTTTGCAAATGAAAAAAAAATGTAGTACACTTTGCTTGTTCTCACTTTTAGGGATTGTTATTTATTTAGTAATTGATCTTAAAGACTCTTCCCACCTTTCTGTCTATGCTTCCACTTTCCAAATGTAATGACTAGCTTTTTAGAATATATAAAAGAAAATGGATGTTTGAATAGTACTTAAAATAATGACATGAAGACAATCTTTGTATACAAAACATTATACACCATAGTACTATATTGCATACCTTTGTGATTTGTGTATGTACGTTCATGAATATATTTCATAGTTGTAATTGTAAGCCATCATATTTTAACAATTTACTTATTAGCATTTTCTGAAAATATATTGTACACATTACTGGATTGGATCATGCTACGCTATCAGAAACATATAATCTGCACAAAACCATGTATGTTCATGCAGTTTTAGGCTGAACTTTTCCATTTAAAACTATTTAAAACTATGTATTGTAGAGCTGCATGTATCTGCTATCAATTTTAATTGTGATTTAATTAGTTAACATTTGTTCATATGTTCTTCCATAAATCTACATATTTATTTTTTCTCACTTTATCACAAAGGGTGAACTTATTATGCAAATAACATTTCTTCATACTTCTTGCATATATAAACATTGGATTATCTTCATCAATTTGTGAACTTCTAAATGTTAATATGACTCGTGTAGTTGCAGAACTAATCTTTGCTTATTCTTGAATGAATATACATATATGTCATACATTTACTGAAATGTAATATTGTAGATACATTTGAAAAATAGTAAATTTGATAAAAAATAGGGATAATTAAAAGTAACATCGGTGGGCTTTAACATTCATAGTCTTTAACATTCCAAAATGTTTGTTTTTTCAGAGCTGTATATTTGTGTGCGTTTTGATAGAAAAGAAAATTACAGAAATTCTACCTCTCTTATTAGTCTCTTTACAGGTGTACAAATTGTATAGATTATGTAAATATTCATTCATTTTAAAAGATTTTTTCCAAAAGTGATTTTTGAGACTTCAAACATATCATTGGAATATTCTTCTAGGTGATGTGTGAAAGTTTCATAGGAAAGAACACTGTTTACCTAGTGAAACAAGTGAACATTTATGGTAGATTGTATCACCTACTGCCCATTGCTTTGACTACAACCGGAAAGCGTTCCAGAAATGTGTTCAATTAAATCACAAACATCTTAATGATTAGGGAGACATTTGGAAAAATCAAGTTTAATGAGCAACAGACAGTTTTCCTAGTCCCCAACTAGGGTTAGCTGGGTAAGCTTTAGGTACCCACTAAGTTAACCCTAGTTAGCAACTAAATTATCTTGTGTTTAAATCGTAGCCACGCCATCCAAAATAGACTTAGCAAGGAACTAAGCTAGTGGGCTTTCATGAATATGGGCCGTGATATATAATAATAATGGTGGCTACTTATATAGTGCATTCATTATTCGATGCTCGCGGCGCATCACTCTCGTTTCCCCTGTCATGGGACACATACATTGTACTATAATCAATCCAGCACACAAAGTGCACATTTTCCACTCCTCGGGGAGCATTCCAGCCAGGAAACCTCGTAGGTGCAAACAGTGCTAAGGTTCCATTGTGTATTAATATTGTTTAATAATAATTGGGTCAATCAACCTTCTTTTAACAGCATGGAGTGGGTGACAATATAGATATACTGTGCAAGATGTGTCTTTTGAATATCTGTTTTGTGCCTTGATTTTTCTTCCTAAAATGATTTGTTGTGAGAGTACTTATTGCCACTTTATTGTGAATATGCAGGCGTCATTAAATGTCACATTTTTAAAGAAAAGAATGTTCACAAAGTGACCATATATTTCTTGCTCATTATAGATAAATTAATGGAGAGAATGTTTGTGTTTGTGAGTGGGCATGTGTGTATGATTGATGACTATTGTGTGCTTAGTATCGTGAGTATGAATCAGGAATTTAAGTGACTCAAATATATTTTACATTACATTTTAAGACTATTATTATTTGTTATTCTATTCAAGACCATCGTTTTAAAAGGTAGAAAACTAGAAATGAATTGGGTATCGATCCAACAATTGTTTCATTCTGAAATTTTCCCAAAGACACAAACATTAACCACAATGATGAATTATCTTGTACAATAACAAATTACAGCGTATGCTTGTGAAAGGATGTCAACTAGTGGAAAAAACAAACCTTTCAGTTATTACAATTGAAGTGTAACCCAGAACTTAATGTCTTGACTGAAGTTACAGGCTGGTCTCATGAGGAGAAGTAAAATATTGATTTAAGTTATAATTAACTACACTATTAATAATCTTATCTTGTGTAAATGCTTTTGAATCATAAATTGACAACATAAGCATAACGAAACAAACAAATCAAGGAAACATTTGTCTACAAATACATAAATATTATATGAAGGAGAGGGCGGGGGAAATAAACAAATACAGGGGAGCAAAGACTTATAAATACAAATTAGAACTTAATGGCGATAATCAGGATGATATTTGCACAGGTCTAGTAAAATGTATATTGTACCGGTTTTGACCTATTGTAATTGTTTTTCTTTTAACCCATTGACTACGGGAACTGGGTGGGTAGTTCAAAGTCTATGGAGATTTCAGAATGTTGTAGTGAACGGGTTAATGCATAATGCTGAAATAAATGAAATTAAATGAAATTTTAAAAATTGAAATGAAATAGCCACAATAAAGACGAATCGTATCATGTTATCCAACAGGAGCCAGTCACTGCAGGAGAGTTCCTAACGTTCCCCACAGCCTCTAAACTCCTTGGGCTAGGCAGCCAACCCGACCAACAGATTCTCAAGGAACTTGGGGTAAGTTTCACAATAACTTTATGGATTGATCAGTTTATGTCATTCTCATTTATGTATTAAGATATTTGATATTCAATTTAAGGGAACTACATGTAAGTCACATAAATTTAAGTTTTATTTGAAATTAATAAGTTAATTTTTAGTTTTACTTAATTTAAGTCCAAGGCAAATGCAGTCCAAAATCATCATTATCATCAACATCGTCGTCATCGTCATTATCATCGTCGTCATAATTATTATGATCGTTATTATCCCTATGATCAAGTGAATAGGGAGTCGACTACAGTGAAGAATTTCATCAAGGTTGCCTCAGTCATCATCCTCATCATCATCCTCATCATCATCGTCGTCATAACCATTCTTGTAATTTCTATTATTATTATTATCGCAATTGTTATATCCCTAGGATGAAGTGTACGAGGAGTCGACTGCAGTGAAGACATTCATCAAGGTTGCCTCAGTCATGGACGATCAGAAGGATAATGTCAAGAATGCCGTGTATCAGTGTGCAGGTAGGTTTGCGATTCTAACAATTTATTTACAATATTAACAATATTGATCCATTTATTATTAGTATTATTATTAGTATTTTTATCTTTATTTTTATTTATTTATTTTTTTATTTTTTTTTGGGGGGGAGGCAGTTCTCTATCTTAAGCTCTGGTCACAACCCACTGTGTGTGTTTTTAGTCCGTACGTTTTTTGGGGAGGCCACGGCCGCCACGTTTTTCTGAAAACGTGGGGAGGGAGTGGCAAGAGGGAGTACGTCAACGCACGGTGTAAGTACGTGGCCCGCACGCCACGCCTGGCCGTGAGCGGTTGCGTGCATCGTACGTTGCGCACGTGGTAAGTGAGTTGTACGTGCTTACAACGTGCTTACAACGTACGATCTCCGTGCGATTGCCACGTTATCGTACGGAGGCCGTACTTACACGTGCTGCTCGTGCGAACAACCTTTTCTGCTCATATTATACTGCAGAAATCAGTGCGCACAACGGTCCACGTGAGTTCTGCGTGCTCATTGGACAGTTGAACTGGGGAAGTGCCGAGTAAGCACGGACCACGCACTTATCACGTGCGCAGCACGCACGTGCGCTCATTGGCTGTAGAGGGCACGCGCGTCACCCGTACTTGGGGTGAATCGGTAGCCCGACCGCAGCCCGAACGCAGCGAAAGTTCCTCGTGCACTAAAAGTGCTACGGAGTGTCTGCGTGCATGCTCCCAAATCCGTACTGAGGCGGTACTCACCACGTACGGATACCCAAATTTTGCCCACGTTTTTGCAAGTAGACAGCACGCACTTGCAAGTACGGCGGGTTGTGACCACGGCTTTAGGGAATGCTTACTTCTGGGTGAATGATCATGTGTTAAAATTTGAAAGTGTACATATCTGTTGACACTTGACATGATATGTAGTTTTTATTTTAATGTTTACAAATTATGTTAAAACATATGCTAAGCATATATTGGGCTAAGGATAGAATGTATGGTATACCAAAATGTGATTGACTTAAGCAGACTTGATTGTAATTGTGATAAGATTTTTCCATTATGGGAATGTATCTAGTTTCTCATATCAAACGAAAATTGAAGAGAAACTGTGGCTGTTTTGTAAGTTGTTTGGTTTATACATATACAGTGGAGCCTCTTGATAATGAGCTTGGTTGTAATGAGGTACCTGATATGACGAGGTATCACATCCAGATTCTATGTATTCATTTTATAAATTTTAAGCCCTGATACAAGATATCTGATATAATGTTGTAAATTCAATGCGCCCAAGGTGCTCAATATAATGAGGTTTCACTGTATTTGTTTTAGTAGAAACATGTTGTTTAAAGATAAAATATGGCTTGACTCTAGCTCTGAATTATAGTCACAGAACAAACTCTATACATGCAGTCATAAATATATCTTTGGAATTTTAAAAAAATTCATTACTTGTTGTTTGTTTACAGATGGAATCTTGAGAAAGTTGTTCTCATCACAGAAGTGCAGGCCAGATTTGGTGATCAACTCCATGCTGGTCCATCTAGGCCTTCTCAAGGTAAGAGAAGAGTACAAGGCAGATTTTTCTCCTCATAAACTAAGAAATAATGATTCCTGAATATTGTGACACAAGTCATGCTAGACGACGTTATCAATACTTCTCAAAAGAAAACTGTTCCAGTTTTAATACATACATATAGCACTTAGTGCAAAGTATAAAGCACACTTTTTGCCTTATGTGTCTATAAATTGATCCATAATATTATAATTATTGTTGTCAATATTTGTCTTTTTAGAGCGAGGATAAGTGCAAGCCTGTAGAATACCATGCTGGTTACTCTTGAGTACAATGTATGTCGTCAGACAGGACTACTTCCCCAAGAAAACTTTTCTTTTTTTGCATAATACAGAACATTGATGTTTTAATCGCATTATCATCATCATGATCATAATCATCATCATCATCATCATGATCATCATCATCATGATCATGATCATGATCATCATCAACAACAACAACACCAACACCAACACCAACACCAACACCAACAACTTCATCATCATCATCATCATCATCATCATCAGAGTAGAAGCGTATTATCAAGCACACTCTGAAGGTGCATGTATCTATTATTGATATTATTGTTGTCATTATTTGTCTCTAGGGCGAGGATAAGAGCAAGCCTGTAGGAGACCCCAGTGGGATGGTGGTCACACTAGAGTATGTCGTCAAACAGGAATACTTCCCCAAGAAGATGCATAGTACACAAGACAGTGCTTTAAAATGTAGTATTTATCTCAACATTATCATCATCATCATAGTAGAAGGGCAGTATTAATCAGTAATAATTGTTGTCATTATTTTTAGGGTGAGGATAAGTGCAAGCCTGTAGGAGACCCCAGTGGGATGCTGTTCACGCTAGAGTATGTCGTCAGACAGGACTACTTCCCCAAGAAGACTGTTCCAATGCTCATCGCATTCATGTCAAGGTAAATTAATTTAAAGTTTAAAGTTTTTCCATACAATTTTAATACAGATTTTGTGTCAAAATATTGTTAATTTCTATGCCTTTGCCACACAGTGGCTGGAGGCATTATGTATATGGGTTTTCTTCCATCAAACCTTACGTCTGTCCATGTCCCTATTTTGTCATTGCAGTATCTCAAGGAACGGTTGAAACAGATTTAGATCAGATTTGGTACCTGTATTTACCTTGTTACAAAGGAAACACAATGATTGTGCTTTCAAACAATTACAGTATAACCTTGCTATAATAAGGTCATTGGGACCATGAAAATATCCTTGTTATACCAGGGTAAAAAACAAGAGACTATAAACTGCTCGAGCCTGCAAATTTACCCTGTAATGAGAGTGTTTTGTTATATCAAAGTTCTTTATAACAAGGTTCCATTGTATTTTAATGTTGGATACTTGTATACAAATCTGCAATGAGAAAACATATTCATCAAAGATATTGTAAATTCTTGTCTTTATTTTGTCCTCTCTAGGCCGAATGCCAAGATTGATACCTGCATCACTGCCAAGCACCAGTTGATGCAAGCCTTGTTCCAACTTTGATGTACCTCAGACCGTTGCTAATACAGGTTGACTTTTTGTCACAATCATATTGAGCTTCAAACGAGATATAAACCAACACTCCTACTCTTGCATCGCCATTGTGAAAATAATATGGGTTAGAGAGAATGCAATCTTTGTACCAGCTGGGATGTACGTCAGACCATGGCTAATTTAGGTTGACTTTTTTTGCGACATACTCTACCCAAGCGTGCCCACGCCTTGGCATGAATGACTGAAAGAACCGATGATCTATGCAATTTGTATAGAGCATCAGTTCTTTTAGTCATGCATGCCAAGTCGTGGGCACGCTTTGTTAGAGAATGCCTTTCGCAACCATATTGAGCTTGAAAAGAGATATATACCATCAACCCTGCTATTACAATGCTATAGTGAAGCGATAGTTTTGTTAGAAATTATATGGGTTTGGGATCATGAGCACCAATTGATGCAACACCTCGTACCATCTTTGATGGACGTCGGACCAATGCCAATATAGGTTGACTTTTTTTGCGACCATATTAATCTTCGAATGAGATATATACATATACATCACTCCCTCTCTTGCATCGCTATAGTGAAGCGATAGCATCATTACAAAAGGAAATGGGTTAGCGATCATGAGCACCAATTGTACCAGCTTTGATGCATGTCAGACCATCGCCAATATGGGTTACCCAAGAACACTAGAGCACTGTGAAATTGAAAGTTAGCAAGACTGGTGATCTATATTTATATTGTACATACATAGGCATCATCCTTGTTATAAAGAGGTTCCTCTGTAATTAAAATCCTTTTCCCATCAAAAACATATATGAGGTGTAACACAACAAACTAAAAAAAAGAAAAGCCTTATTAAAATACAGGGTAATACCCAGTTTCCAGCATTATCAGTTCATATCTTAGTAATAAAAAAAAAACAGTGATGAAATACCAGTTGATCCAGTTATGTTTATGTTCTTGCTAACTTGAGGTCCCCAGAACTGCTTGCTCCTAATAGTTTTGTCTATGTATTGCGAGGTCAAAGGTCAGCATGTAGGCACCCAATATTAAAGGGAGGGTGTGGTTTTTCAACTTGTATCTATTGTCCATGTAAACATGCCAGAATGTAACTTTTATATGAATGTGTGATATTTGTTTCTGTATCTTGTAACACATTTGGGAGGGAAAACTAAGGGTGAACTAACCGAGAACAATATGTGACCGGCTATAGCAAAACCCGGCACTAGACGGTAAAAATCAAAATGTACATTTTCAAACCGTTAGAAAAGCCTCATCTCAACCTTTCATTTGATGCTTTGTTCGACCAAATTGGTCAATAATTGGCGAAAATATGATGTTTCAATTTTACAATCATAAATCTTTTACACACATTATGGGAACTTAAAATGCCCATTTATTCAAAACATGAATTACCGACAAGTGCAGGGTTTTGCTATAGCCCGTCACATATTGCAACTTATTCACTGATGGCATTCTCTGAGGAAATTCTGTACTTTTAATATATAAATGTATCTTGTTATATTATTACATTTGGGGGGTAGAACTATAAGGTTGGACTAACCAAGAACAATATTGCAAGTTTTAATCAATTCAAACATACCAATGGCTTTTTCCAAGGAAGTAAAACATACCCCAGCTCAAAAATGTGTACAAAATATATCGCTTTTCACCCTGGAAATATAAATGTATTGAGAAAAAGGGCTATCAATGTATCTCACATTAAAGCGACTGCATTGTCAAATGTATTTACACAGAGCAGTAATTTTCAAACCAGGCAGAAGAGTAAGTGAGCACAACACTTGTGCAATGCCAGTGTGTGCAAGTTACAGATTCCACTGCGTGAAGCACAACACTTGTGCAATGCCAGTGTGTGCGAGTTACAGATTCCACTGCGTGCATAGTAACCCATTCAGGACTAATGCATTGATTTTGGTATGACATTCATTCACCATACATGTAGTTCACAGCAGGAGTATTTCTGGAACCAATCCTAAAGGGATGTAGTAACTTTGTTGACATGTGCAAAAAGTGATGAATGGTCGATACAATGTATTTTGTCGTTATCTGATATGTCCACTGGGTATTGTGTACAAATTTCAAGTTAAATGGACGTTATATGGCGGAGTAATGAGCAAAAATGCTAAGTAATATTCACTAACTCATTGCATGGACTTTGTACTGGGTTACGACTATCCAGTGGATAGTTTAACATCTGAACATTTCAATCATAAATATCTTTCTAACAAAAGGGAATTCGAAAAACCGAAACCTGTCCCATGCTTCTATTGTTAATACAAATACAAGGTATGAGGGAACCGCTAGAATTCCAGTTGGATTTTGAGGATTTGGACAATGTTACTAGATCCCTTCAATGGGTTAGCTTGGTGCTCCATGTCAACGCAGTCACCTAAGAAATAGAGATTGATGGGTAATGAATTTTTTTTGATAGGGTAATGTTTATATTTTTTTATTCCATTCATATTGCCTTGAATTTCCTCATGTAACATTGTACTTGCAATTTTTTTCTCTCCATTTTGTAAATATGCTACTTCATTTGTCATGATCATCCAATAAAATGTAACTAAATGTAAAGTTGAGTTTGGTGTGGATGTTTTCTGCCCTTGTCTGAAAAGTGTGAACCAGGGGTCCGTTTTATGAAAGGCTCTTGGCCAAGACCTTCACGTGATTGTGACTGATCTATGGACATACAGATGGCGTTTGTTCCGATCATAAAGGACAAGGTTGGAAGTACATGTATAATAGCAAAGACGCTTTCATAAAACACGCGTTGCCATAAATGTCAAAGGCATACAAAGGTTGTTTACAAACATAGTAAAGAGCCTTTAATGAAACGGGCCCCAAACTTACATAATCAAACCTATAACACAATACATCTACGTAGGATTGAAATCAACATTTTTTCATGACTACATTTGTTCAGAAACTATTAACAGTTGCACCATAGCCATGTATACATTTTGGCCAATGAAGATATCAATGCCTCTTCATAAATAAAGATTTCTGTCAACATTTTCTGAGCTTATGTAGCAGGAACATGCATGTTTGGACCCCCCCCCCCCCCCCCCCCCCCCCCCCCCCCCAATGGCATGGTCAGAGTAAAGATCTTAAATCATGGTGTCCCCTAACCTCGCAAAAAAGTAATATTTAGTCTCTGGTCCGTGCCATAATTACACACATGAAGGGAAAATCTAAACACACCATACCCCCTACACTCCTTCAACCACAAACGCTGGAAACTCTTTTTAAAGGGAGCCAAATGCCAACATTTTCACTTTCTGTTACCGACAAGTGCATAATTCCCATCAATTATATTCGTATATTTACTCTTGGGTATCACTAATAATGGAAATAATATTTTGACCGTTGGAAAACATGGCAGCCTCCAATGAACAGTCAGAACAGTTGATAATGGTTTTAAAAACATTGATTATTGCTATTTATAGTGATACCCAAGTAGAAATATATGACTTAGTATGAAGTTATCACGAACAGCAAGCAAAAATTCCAGCATTTCATTTCCCTTTAACAAGTGATAACATTCTAGCACAAACTCAGACATGCCACAAGCACTAACATTCCTGAACAAAAGTTGGACGTCACAGCTATTTATTGCCATTTGTAATAGTTCTAAACTAGATGGATCTTCGACTGCGCGCAGTCGAAAATTATGCCTCCGCTATGACGCAATTTTCAATATCAAGCCCAAAATAACGTGCACTGAAATTTTGTTTTTTTCTTATATATATTTTGAGTTCCGTGACCTTGACCTATGTAGACCCCAAACTTTGATGGCTACATTGGCTCCCAAGAATATTCAGGTACCAAGTTAGATTGAAATCTGACATTCAGGTCTTGAGATTTTGTCATTACAAGCCATTTTTGCATATATATTGAGTCATGTGACCTTGACCTTTGACCTCATGGCCCCCCAAACCTAATCCAATCATTGCCACCCGATGTGTATGTAACTCATTCCAAGTTTGAATTGATCCGTCAAACGGTTCTTGAGATATCGTGAGAAGGATGCTTTTTTGCACATGTATATCGAGTCCTGCGACCTTGACCTTTCACCTCATGAACCCCAAAATCTAATCAGATCATTGTCACCCCAATATGTACACTCATACCAAGTTTGAAATTGATCCATCAACCGGTTCTAGAGATATCGCGAGAATATGACATTTTTGCACATATATTGAGTCCTGTGACCTTGACCTTTGACCTCATGAACCCCAAAATCTAATCAGATCATTGTCTCCCCAATATATACATTCATACCAAGTTTGAATTTGATCTGTCAACTAGTTCTGGAGATATCGCGAGAACGAGGCATTTAAAAACATATATTGAGTCATGTGACCTTGACCTTTGACCTCATGAACCCCAAAATCTAATCAGATCATTGTCTACCCAATATGTACACTCATACCAAGTTTGAAATCGATCCGTCAACCGGTTCTTGAGATATCGCGAGAACGAAAACGGGACGTACGTACGGACGGACGTACGTACGGACGGACGTACGTACGGACGGACGGACGGACAACCCGAAAACATAATGCCTCCGGCCACTTCGTTGGCGGAGGCATAACAATGTCAGAAATGTCTGACCTAGTGGTTGCTAAGAAGGCAATCATCTGGCTTCAACCCACTACCAAAGGCCCAAAAGGCACAAAAAACGTTGGTACGTCATACAAGTTAGACAAGAGGCATGGAAATAAGATGCACTGGACAGCCAATTATATTTTTTCACTTTTTTATTATTTTTTTGAATTATTTTTGCCCACAATGTAACTCTCCAACATGGAACCTCCTCGTCTCTGTTGATCAGAAGAAGAAGCCCAGAATCTTGCCTCCGACGTGTTTCCGCCTGGCCTCTTCATGGTCCATGATGCCCCCTGATGTAGTCAGCACAACGTACCTAGATGCATTGAGAGAACAAAAGAAGATAAAAGGGTTGAATTATCATCATTTAATACTTCCAGTCAATTAGACGCGGAGGCAAACATTAAAAAAATGCCCCCCCCCCCTTTCCTGGTTGGTCTCATGGTTGGAACATTTCTTCATGAATGGGCAAATTGAGAGGATAAAGAAAATAAAAGTGTTATATTACTGCACAGGTCCAATTTGAATGATATGTGCACATTGTACAACAGTATCATTAAAGTATCAGCAACTTGTTACTCCAGTTTTTCCATTGTTAACCACTGATTTTTCTAGTACTCTTCATGAACGCGACAAATTGAATGCTCCTTTTCTAATGTACCATTATCACCATCGGGCTAGCCATTTTCTTAAAAACGTGCCCGATTTGTTTACATAGAGCCGATAAGGGACATCATTGAGCCAAAACCTGGGTATAGGGTGGGAAACATGTCTGGATACAGTTTGGCAAAATGACGGTGTCATCATGTTTGGGGAGTTTTAAAGGTCCTTCATGGAAGGCGCCTTGTCAATTAGTATGTTGGAATGTTGGGAGTAGTAAGGTAGCAAGCTAATGCACATTTCCCCCCTGTTTTGAACAGATGGTTGTTCTCTGTACATGATACCGGAGCACTTTCAAGATTTGAGAACAGTCATTTTAACACTATACTCAGGCTCGACAAAAGCACTTGCCCGGGGCAAGTAAAATTTCATACATGGTCTAGTCTGCTTGCCCAATCAGGCAACTCAATAATTGTTAAAACTACAAGAGAAAAGTTAATTTCATGTGTATATCCCATCTAGAAGTTAAAGGGTAAGTACATGTTATATTGGGGCAATGTGAAATTTTACTTGCCTGAACGGGCCAGTATGGAAAAAAAGTTAGTGGACGCTTGCTATTCTAAGGCCATAAAAAATAAATTGTTGGATTGGCGTAACCCGCCCGTCCCTAAAAATACCGCCGACCCTAGATGTTTTTGCCGATTGCGATCAATATCGTTATGTATCGTTGTGTATATCGAAGCAAAAAAATTGCTATCGCCTGAGTATAGCGCTGCATTTGCGATCGATATATTTGCTGCACTAAAAACCCGGAAGTGTTGCGATATCGCTTTTTCCCCGCGAGGCGATGAAGGCGCGAATACAGTACATGCAATGTACCGTACGTATACGCGGTACCGAATACCCCTATGCAGCGCATGCATGTACAATGTTTATGCCGCCGGCCAGGGCCAGCATGCATATCTGCATATTAAAAAAAAGTAAAAAAAAAAAAAAAACTAGATGGATCTTCGACTGCGCGCAGTCGAAAATTATGCCTCCGCTATCACGCGATTTCAATATCAAGCCCAAATTAATGTGCACTGAATACATTTTTTTAAATTTTTCATATATTTTGAGTCCTGTGACCTTGACCATATGACCCCAAACTTTGATGGCTACATTGGCTCCCTAAGAAACATTCAGGTACCAAGTTTGATTGAAATCTGACATTCAGTGATTGAAATGTTGCCATTACAAGCCATTTTTGCATATATTGAGTCCTGTGACCTTGACCTTTGACCTCATGACCCCCAAAATATAATCTGATCATTGCTACCCCGATGTGTACACTCATACCAAGTTTGAAATTGATCCGTCAACCGGTTCTTGAGATATCACGAGAACGAGGCATTTTTGCACATATATTGAGTCCTGTGACCTTGACCTTTGACCTCATGAACCCAAAATCTAACCAGATCATTGCCACCCCAATATGTACACTCATACCAAGTTTGAAATTGATCTGTTAACCGGTTCTTGAGATATCGCGAGAACAAGGAATTTTTGCACATATATTGAGTCCTGTGACCTTGACCTTTGAACTCATGAACACCAAAATCTAATCAGATCATTGTCACCCCAATATGTACATTCAAGCCAAGTTTGAAGTTGATCCGTCAACCGGTTCTTGAGATATTGCGAGAACGAGGCATTTTTGCATATATATTGAGTCCTGTGACCTTGACCTTTGACCTCATGACCCCTAAAATCTAATCAGATCATTGTCACCCCAATATGTACCCTCATACCAAGTTTGAAATTGATCAGTCAACCGGTTCTTGAGATATCGTGAGAACGAAAACGGGACGTACGTACGGACGTACGTACGGACGGACGGACGGACGTACGTACGGACGGACGGACAACCCGAAAACATAATGCCTCCGGCCACTTCGTTGGCGGAGGCATAAAAATCCCGACCGACCTACCCTAATTTTTGGTTGCCCGTTACGCCAATCAAACAATTTTTTTTTTTTGGCCTAATACAGTGGAACATAGTCTTATAAAAGAGCTCTCATGTATACCTGATATAACAAGGCAATTGTTATGGTCCCAAGAAAGTATGTTCCAATGTAAATAGTAACCATTTATAGTACATCACACTCACCCGAACTGTCTGGAGGGAAGCAGGTTGCTAGTCCATTTCTCCATCTCATTGATGGGAACATCGAAGCGAGGACTGATCACACCACACTACAAAAGGGGGAAAACAATGAAGATAAATTATATTCTAAAATAAGAAATCCATTTTAAACTTTTGATCACAATACAAATATTTACCTCAGAAAATGGATATCGTATAAATTACCAATACAGATTGGTTTAGCACCCGTGTCCACCGGCCAATAGACTTTGCCAGTTATTGACCAATTAGGAACGTACTCACTCATGCGAGATAGCGCGGTTTGGAGCCGACCGAGAGTATAAAACACGATTGCTTACATTAGATTATATCACTTGACAAAGTGTTGCAGCAGCGCACGAAACGTTGTGATCTTTTAGATTCCTTGTTGACCATACATTGCGAGACAAACGAATATCACTAGCGATATTATTTTCGATACTATATCCGCAATGAGTAATATATTTACTATTAATACAGATTAACTTTCAAACGAATATATTCTAAAATGGTATGATATGAGCACAGCAAATATGCCATTCTTGCATCTAACATAAAAATGCTGTTTTATTGTAACACTTGTATTATGGGAAGCTGTAGAAATAACTGAAAACATAAATGTTGATGTTTCCCAAAATGGGGATCAGAGAATAGTATTCCCAACATTTTTGAAGAAACTTTCCAAGTTTTGTACAGCCTTTTTTCCCAAGCAAAAAAAATATTTTCATGAATATATCCAGCATACAACAAGTGACAAATCTTGCAATTCATGGAATTGCACGGAAGTCTTCTTAACAATTAAGTGGCGCCAACTGCTACAAAGGTAAATTAGCCTGATCTGATTATCAAAACTGTTTCAAGGGGCTCTTGAAATTACCATATAAATTACAGTCAACTTGCTCTAGTTAGCAGCGAAAAAAATACACGGGGCGGCGGGCGAATTCGCCCCCGAAATGCCCAAAAGAGCCCCGAAAAAAAAAAGTAGCCCCCCCAATTTGTTTTGATTTTCTGTTTGAATCGTGATCAAATGCTTATCAGATGATCACTTACAGCATTAGAGCTTAATAGTAGCCCCTGAAATTCGAAAAAGAGCCCGGAAATTTGTAGCCCCCGTAAAGGAGCCCCCGTAAAGGAGCCCCCAAAATAAAAATATTAATTTTTTCGCTGCTAGTTAGTGACCATCACCACCTGCCTACAAAGACCACTCTTCTTAACTCTGCTACCTGCTTATATGGATAACCTTTCCTGCCTCCTTTTAATGGTCAAGTTTATCTGTACTTTGAAAAAAATGTATCAACTCGTACCTTGTTGAGTCTTCCATTCAGGTTGACAATGATCTTGCCTCCACGGTGATCGTCGACAATCTCAAACTCACCGATGTAGCCTGAAAAATAAGGAAAGGTCATTTTACTGTTACAGTCAATCATGAATTCTATACTATTATTGAACATTTGTACACAATGGCCTTGTAATAAATTACGCTTACCTCTCATAAAAAAATGTTTTTTTGCAAACCTTGGAATGACAAATTTTTGTTAAAAAAAAACTTTGCAAGAGTCCATGGATCTGTACTTTACCAAAATATGTTTACATGCCTTCATTTACCTCCAGAGCTGCCAACCTCTAGAACATGAATTCAGTACTCTCAAGGCTCAAAATCAGTAATTTGGGGAAGAAATCAGTAATTTCCTACGCGGCTCTATGAACCTCAAAAACCAGCACTACAACACTGCGCGGACGCGGTGCGCGCATGATGCAATTAGCTTCGTCACATACTGCATGCCATGCATAGCTGCCAACATTTGGAAGCTCTGGGGTCCCAGATGCTCTCTGGTGCAATCTGAGCCTATTTTAAGGATCATTTCCCCTCAAATTCAACCCAAGTTTAAAATGGGTTAAAAAAAAAAAAAACAGTCGGTGGAACAATAAATTAGTAAATTAAAAGAAAGTAAAAATATATCAAGGTATCAACATCATTTTCAGAAAAGGAAGGGGGTAAAGGGAGAGAGGGAATGATGAGTTGCCCTAAATAGAAAAACAAATAACAGTCTACAACAATAAAATAACCAGAAAAGTTTAAGAAGTTGATTTATTTCTGATACGCCCCAAGCTTATCCTTTGTAGCCTACGGCTACGCTGATAAATAAAACAAGACAAATAAAAAAATTCACAGGATAAACATGATAAACAACAATAAAAAATAATATAGGGAGCCCCTAAATGTAGTGCTAGGATAAGGGTTCGGGTTAGGTTGTCCAAGTTAGCGATCAAAAATAATTTACACCACTAAAAACTAAGTTTAAACCACAAAAATACTGATTTCAAAATCATAGTTGTGCGACTACATCACCATCACTAGGCATCAGTACACACCCTGCATTTCCCCCACAACTCCAGGCATAGTAAACTATGCTGACTGGGTATGCCTGCAGGGAGGGCTTGAAAATGCCGACATCTGTCCAATTTATTGGCGATAAATGTAACATAAATCATGAATTCAAACAAAATAAACTATTACAAACAATAACAGATACCTTATCTTCCTGATTCTGCAAACTTTTATGTCCATTTCTCTTGCATAAATATGATTTTAGATCTTTTCATGACAGCTATCTGCCGATTCGCACGTGTTTTTACTAGCTGCCTGTGTAGTATAGCTATGCCTAATATTTATGCATTGCAATATGCACAACACATTACATGCGGGTGTGTACTATGTGTAAGTACATCTATTGGCGTGTGCGCCACGTTGTTTTCTTGAAATGATTTGAGACGGGAGAGACGAGGAGAGACTAGTGTGAGAAGGGAGAGGAGAAGAGAGACTGTGTGTGTGTGATAAGTACATTAGTGCGTGTGTGCCATCGCGATCGCACGGAGCACAAATAGAAATGCATAGACGGTAGTGCATTATCGGATTTCCCAAAATCCGTAACATTTCAGCGCCATTCCGTACTCCCGTAATTGTTGTCAATTTCCGTACCAATTACGGAAAATCCGTACTAGTTGGCAGCTCTGTACCTCTAGGGGCTCAAGATAAGCCAGTACTGACCTGTGGAAAACAAGTGATTGTTACCGTCAAATTTTACTTGCCCGCCTGCGAGACTGGAGAGATTATCATATTTCTGCAGACAACAAACCAGCATGTTAACCCGTTCACTACAAGATTCTGAAATCCCCATAGACTTTGTACATAGCCCACCCGGTTCCCGTAAGCAACGGGTTAACAAATCATGGGAACTAAATGTGATATAGGGATGCAGACCACATGACTATAAAGGTAGTTCGGATTGGTAGATCAGATGCACAGTGCCAATCTTGTCAATGCCTTTCCCACAATGCAAAAAAACTAATTGGCTCAGTTACGATGCTCTCATAAATTTGGACAGGTTCTACGATCCCCGCCCATGACAATCTTTAAAGGCAGATGTTGGATGAATATAAAAAAGAAAAACACTTTTTCTTCTTTTTTTGGCTGCCAAAGCTTAATATTTTTAGGATGAGGTTGACGTACAATTATAACCCATTGTCTGCTGAAACCTGGTGTATCTGTTGGAATTGCAACATTTAAGAGGGAACAAGTTAATACTAACCCTTGAAATTAAGATCAGTGTTTTGATTGCCTCAGATAAAGTATACTATCCACATGCCAGGTTTGTACCCGACTTCAGACAGGGATAACTAAAAACATCATTGGCAACAAAGAAGAAGTCTGGAAATGGCACTTTGAAAATTACTAGAGCTATTTAAAGAATTTTGGGGGCTCTTTTGTATACCCTTTTTTCACTGTTAGGATTCCTTAGAAAGAATTTGTTTTTAATTTTAGGGGGTCATTGAGCATTGCCTTACTTTAGACCCAATCACACCTAAAGCCTTGTTGATTTTCCATATATCCTGATCATATTAAATATTTCCCAGGGATGCCATAAGACAAGTTGAGGGCCTGAAAACCAAGTCATGACACCCAACACCCGAATTGCTAAGTGAACAGGGCTTGAATTCAAGTTTTGCCTGAAAACGGGTATCCCAGATTTTCCTTTTGAGAAATACTCACCATGCTTCATCATGACCATGAGGAACTTGACCGTGACCTTGGAGCAGGGTCTGATCAGGACTTGGCGCTTGCATCGCTTCTCAGCATTGCAGATGCTCCTCAGAGCGTCTGCCAGCACATTCATTCGCACCATGGTGGCCTAAAAGAAAAGAGGAGAGAATCAGTTAGAAATCGGGTTACATTTAACTATACTGTGCATACATTTTATTGGATAAAGTGTAATGTTTGAGTCTAAAGTAACCATTGCTTGCGAGTTGCATAGCTTCCTTCTCAGCCTAGCAAATGGTCCTCAGAGCGTCTGCCAACACATTCATTCGCACTAGAGTGGTCTAAATGAAAAGAGAGAAGACAATGGGATAAAATTACTGGATCAACTAAAATGTTTATTGGGCATTTGGGTCTAAATTAACATCACTTGGAGCTGCATAGCTTCTCAGAGCATCTGCCAACACATTCATTCACTGCACTAATGCAGTTTCACAATCCTATACACATATTTTAAAATCAACAAAACTGGTTTGTATCAATCACTTAACTGTTTTCTTATCCCTCGAGGGTCCGTCGTAATATTTTGGTTAAAATTTGAGACTATTTTGCCGTTCTCAATATTTTGGATGCGCCATTGTAGGTTTACCGTAAAAATTGGGCATTCTCTTCGAAGATGTGCTAAAAGAACAGATGCGCTATACAAATTGCATAGAATTTGGGTTCTTTTACAAAAGTTTTAGTCCTGCGTGCCAAATTGTGGGCACGTCTTTGAGGAGAATGCCAAAAATTGCACTTTTGATTGGTAAAATCAAAGTTAGCGGAACTTAGCGAGAAGCAACTACCGTAGACTTGTGAGTAGAGAGAGTACCTGCGTACCCCTGTGGGGCGCCGTACTGGTTACGTCTGTAGTTCGAGTGGATATATACATCCACTCGAGCTACAGATGTAACCAGTAGTTACACTTACAGCTCTCTTTCCACTCGCAAGTCAACGGTAGCTAGCGGCATAGCAGCTCATCAAGTTCCGCGGCATTTACTTCAAAGACGTGCCCACGCCTTGGTGTGTACGACTAAAAGAACCGATGCGCTATACAAATCGCATAGAGCATGGGTTCTTTTTGTCATGCATACCAAGTTGTGCCTGTGGGCATGTCTCCGAAGAGAATGCCAGTTCCGCTAACTTTGATTTTCAGGTGCCATGACACCTACAAAACTATCATTCAATTGAAGTCGTAAAAAATGGCTCAAATTTGGACAACAAAATTGCAGCAGACCCTCAAGTCAAGGACAAGGAAAAGAAAACAGTAACTTTGTCCAGTTTACACTGATTTAAAAGTAAACATGGAGCACGAAACTGCCATTTTGCACCCACCCCCCCCTAAAAAAAAAATACACAAAAAGAAAATGCCGCTCATGCCAATTTTTAATTTTAATTGAGACACCACACATGCCACAAATTGTTTGAACTAGAGACGGACATCAGCCAATTCAACCTGTCATTTTTAATTATTTTATTTTATTTACATCATACACTGAAGTCAGATACATCAACAATCTTCAAGACTTCATTTCAACACAATAGATAGCGCCCCCAATTCCACACACAACTACACATTTAAATTCATCAATGGGTTTAAGCGTGTGTTGGGTATAGTAAATGGAGCAGCTGGACTTCGTCTGCAGCACGGGTCTACCGCGGGTATCTCACGCCGGGCGCAGCCCGAGGATCGACAGTCAAACTACCGTACGCAAGCATTCGGAACATACCCGAAGCCGGTTGCAAACACCATACAATTCAACGTATTCTTCATCTTTCTACACAAATTCATAATACAAATACATCAAATTATACATCTTTATACTATTTTGACACAAGAAATTATTTGTAAAATCATTTTTATGATAATGTGTAACTGATTAAAACGGATTTTAAAAGTGTATTTTCATTACTGACCCTCGCTTGCAAAACTGCGTAAGGAAAAAAGACAGAAGAGCGGAAGTGCTTTGGACAGATAGACTTGATGTACAGTCGTTTGGCGCAGGCCTGGTTGATCCGATATTATTGCAGCATGCAATCGCATATTATTATTATTATTATTTATTCGGCATTTCAAAATAAAGTACAATGTATGATACAAAATGAATAGTGAATTTACAAAACGATCAGAAAACATAAAAGCATAAAAGCACCCCTGGTGAATCTCCCCAAGCTGCCTGGCAGGAAAAAATAAATCTTGAATTTCTGTGACCCATGGGTCTTTCCTGCCAACTTGGGGAGGCCACCAGGGATGCCTTGTACATAAATATTTAAATATTGCAATATATAGTAATTTTATAACAATTAATCAATACATAATACCTTTTTTTTTTTTTTATAACATCAACATTTGAAAGCATTAACATATGTACATCAAAAAACACCATGAAAGTAAGGGCAAGTGAGTGGAGAGCGAGATGCGGAAAACAAGAATAGGGAAGGGAGAAAGGCAAAAGGAGAGAAGATGAGAAAGAGAATAGATGGGATAATGAGAGAAGCAGTAGGAGATAGGGATATAAGACATGACAGATAAGATATAACATGTATAATACATTATGACAATTTAAAATCACTTTTACTAATTTAAACTAAATTAAATGGCAAGAATTTACAAAAATGTCAAAAGCAAGTACTAATCAAGGCAAAATAATAGTCCATTAATTATATTACATGAACACAAATATTGAGAGTCCTATCTGGCTATCATAATAATTTTATCAACAATATCTCCGCTCCCACCCCCTAATTCTCCGCTTAAAAATTAACTGAACCCACATTATCCATCCATCCATCCATCCATCCACGCATCCATCTATCCCTCAATCCATCCATCCATCCATGCATCCATCCATCCATGCATGCATGCATGCATCCATCCATCTATCCATCCATCGATCAACCATCCATCCATCCATCCATCCATCCATCCATCCATCCATCCATCCATCCATCCATCCATCCATCCGTGCAACCATCTATCCCTCAATCCATCCACCAATCCATCCATCCACCAATCCATCCATCCATCCATTCATCCATCCATCGACCCATCCATCCATTCATCCATCCATCCATCCACCTGCACCCATTCATCCATCCATCCATCCATCCATCCGTCCATTCATCCATCCATCCATCCATCCACCAATCTATCCATCCATCCATCTATCCATCCATCCACCCATTCATTTATCCACTCACGTAGCCGCGCATCCACCATCCATCCATCCATCACTTTCAGCATCCGTGATCCACACACCACCCCCCCCCCCCCCGCCCCCTAATTGTTTTTTTTTTTTTATTTCATAGAAACGACCGTGTGAGAGTCTAGGTCGTCTAATTGGTTTTGTTGAGGGCAAGACAACCATCTAACCTTCGTAATAACATGTTTTGTTAACTCTTTTGTAAAGTTTTGCGTGAAGGTGAGTGTAAACAATATATGAAACCTATTTAATATCTAACAGGAGTATTTAATGGCAATAAGTATAATTTATATCATATTGTCTAAGCCCTGTAGAATGGTTAGCAACTGAAAACACATCCATAACAACGTATTGCCTACAGTCCCACCTGTGCAAATATATGTTGGGACATTTTTGTTAGTTGGACTCTTGCCTGCATGCCTTGTCTTGTGACTTGTCTTGTCTTGTCTCGTCTTGTTGATACTGCACAAATCGCCTCCAGATGGTGGCTATAAACGTGCAAGCCTTGATGCAATCAAGGCTACCTAGATGTCTGCCTTTTCAAGCAGATCTTTAAATGTTGAAGCATCCGCCGTTTTAATGTTTGACGGCAGTGAATTCCAGAGTGGAATGGTCCGGGGGTACAATTACAAGGAAAAACGGTAGCAGTTCTTGCTACTTAAAATTGTATCGTAGTTCAAAATGTGGTGTTGGTGGGTGCGACGCCTCCTTTCTCGAACTTGATTGTTGTGATTGTTGTGCTTCTGTGTCCAGTTTTGTTATATGTCCTTGCGGCCCATGGGATCGCTGATCTCCGGAATAGCGGAGGGAGAATAAGATGATGATGATGAATGTTTGCTGGTATTAGTGAGTGTGCTTCTTTGTATGGAGAGTCTGGCTATCGTACGGCGCTTCTGGAGCGTGTCCCATTTCAGATCATGAATCATGCTAGTTACACTGCTGGTCCTGTTGTAATCATTTGCAACAAAACGTGCGGCTCTCCTCTGAACTTTCTCCAAATTGTCAATGTGTACCTTCTGATGAGGGTCCCAAATTGCCGTCTTGGACTTGGCTTGGACTTGGAGAAATTAGAAATTGTGAGTTTGTAGTAACTGCGAACTCGAAGACAAAGTAGAAAAATAGCATTTGCCTTTAATATATTGACCATACATGGTTCACTTTTTATTTGAGCTTTACTTGATCTTTATTGAATAAGTTATGTATTGACTTTGTCTAGTTTGAATTAGAATTGTGTTGAATTTTTCATTTTATGTTTACTATTTTTGTGTGCTTTGTTTTAGAGCTGAGTATGAGCACCTTAGCAGAGGCAAGTGTTTCCCACAAGAGGGATCGCAGCTTCACTGGGAAACCTCGTAAGATCTCCAGTGGGCTTCCCCTGACCAGAGTTCAGCGTGTCGCTCATCGCTCGGACATCCTTCTCGATGATCAGGTAAACAAAATATACAGTCAAACCTGTCTTAGCGGCCAACTGTCTATAGCAGCCAACCTGCCTATAGTGGCCACCAACAGTGATCCCCTTGGAGGAAAACAATATAATAAAACCTATCTATAGAGGTCACCTGTCTACACTCCAGTGGCCACTTTTCTTGTTTACCTTTATTTTTGCGGTCACCTATACACAGGTTTGACTGACATACTCAATGAATGTATTTGGGCCTGATGAAGAAATATGTACTGAGGAGAATTACTGTTTTTTTAAAAAGCAAACTTTCAACTTTTTTGAACAGCAACACCAAACAACTGATATCTGACCTGTTTCCCCCCGAAACATGATAGAGTAGCACATAATTTGATTGAGTAATTATAACCTTGTTCTTCAAAATCTCAGTTTTCCAATGATACATTGTCATGGGTAACTATATACCTTCATTGGTAAGTGGTAACTATACCTTTTATTAGAAAAAGGGTTAAAATCCAGCAACCACATTGACAAAGTCAACCAATTCAATGTTTAGCTTTTCATTTGGCACAAGAGTAAGGGTTTGTGCCAGCAGGCTCATGTTTTTGCGCCTTATTAACCATATTTAATTGTATATAGAACGCATATAAAAGTCTTTGATTTCTTTGTCTGCACAGATATCACTTGTGAAGGATACGCAGGATGCCCTGGAGAATGCTATGGTGATGATGTCATCCAGCAGAGACCCCAGGGAGCAGGCTGGATGGCAGAATGAGGTGGACAGGCTCAAGCTGCAGTGTGATGAGATGCTGCTTATTCTCAAGGTACAATATCATTTACTCAGTTAAAAATTTAGTTTCATTCAGACTTTCTTATCCTTCCTTTATTAATGTATTTGTTCATTAATTATTGAATTAATTAATTACTTTATTCATCTATTCATCCATCCATCCTTCCATCCTTCCTTCATCCATCCATTTATCCACCATTCTTTCTTTCATTCATTCATTCATTTATTTATTTATTTATTTATTTATTTATCTTTTTATTTATTTATCTATTTATTTATTTATTAATTAATTAATTTATTTGTTTATTTATTTATATATTTATTCATTCATTCATTCATTCATCTATTCATTCATTCATTCATTCATTCATTCATTCATTCATTCATTCATTCATTCAATCATTCAATCATTCATTCATTCATTCATTCATTCATTCATTCATTCATTCATTCATTCATTCATTCATTCATTCATTCATTCATTCATTCATTCATTTGCTCATTCATTCATTCATTTGTTGATTGATTGATTGATTGTTGATTCAATGATAAGACAGAGGTTGAGTATCCTGCTCAGAACTTTTAAAAACAATGTTTTGTAAACAACCAAACAGTCATACAATAACAATCAGGGGCAATATTTTGATAGTTCTTTTTTTGTTAACGAAGGTTGGGAGAAAACTGAGAATTGTCTCTTCTATAAAGTAATCTTGATAACATTTATTTGATGTGAGAAAGAGCTTTAAGTTCTTCCCTAGATGTGAGATTCTTTTTTCTAATAAGTAATTGTGGTAATTTTATTTTATGAACCAAGGTCGTGAGAAAGCTGAGCTCCGAGCTTCTTTATGCCAAGATGGAGGTAGAGCAGGCAGCCCAGAACTATGGCAATGTCGGAGCAGCACGCAAGAGGGTCTGCTGGCTGGAGGACCGGATGGAGCATCTTCTCAGTCGCTATAGAAACGAGTTCAGGATGAATTCACCCCTCGTAAGTGAATACGAATCTGATTTTCACCTGCTTTAAGAAATGTAAAGGTCAAGGAAAAGTTACAGAGTATGGATTTGTTTATGGTCAGTACTTTACTTTTTAAATGTAACAATTTTATATTAAAGAAAATGTCAATTTCTGTATTTCAGATCTGTAAAAATACTTTGTGAAGTAATTTTATATTTAAAACTATGGAAAAAAATATATAATTGATAATAGTACTTGCCTCTACTAGCATGCTATCCTTAATTGTCAACTCCTTTGGCCATGTAGATTCGTTCATGATATTCAAGCTAAATTAAATTTCAATTTTAATTCCTAAATTGACAGCAAATTCAGCCTCGCTTTGTCGTAGAGAAGAAATCCCGCCCGGGGGCGGGGCGAGCCGGGACGAATTCACACCAGCGCAAGATAGAGTCTTCAATCCGACCAAAGTCCATCCTCAAGATGCCTGGAAGAACCCTGGGGGAGGGTGAGAGTGTGAAGGAAGGGGGGCAGAGCAGACCCCATGCCAGCAGAGAAGGGGGTGTGAGGGGGCAGGCAAGAGGCAGGCAGCAGGGCGAGGAGAAGGATGAGCTCCGGGGATTGGAGACGGACGATACACAGAGTTCTGGGGAAGAAGAGGGGAAGACTGGAAATCGAAATGGAGAATGGTCAGCAACCCAGCGCCTTGCTCTTCGCAGTAGAGGCAGACCAGGAGGTGCCGGGGATAAAGGGGTGAGGCCTGGGGGTGCAGGAGAGAGAGGGGTGAGGCCAGGAGGTGAGAGGGGTGCAAGGCCAGGGGGTGCTGGGGAACGAGGAGGGGCGAGGGAACAGGCAACACATAGAGGAAGAGGAGGAGATGGAGGGAGCATGCAGAGATCCAGAGCGCATCCCGTTGCCGTGGATACGGAGGATGAAGACACAGATGCATCCTCAGGGGTGAAGAGCAGGAGAGAGAGGAGGGTGAGACCTGGAGGAACAGGGGGCAAGAGTTCGAGGGAGAGGGAGGTTCAGGGGGATGTCAGCAAGGACGTGAAACGAGAAGGCAGTAGACAGCGAAACTTGACAGTGGGAAGGGGGCAGAGAACTGGAGGTTTGTCGGATACAGAGGGTGATACTGATGGTGAGAGGAAAGGGGAAGACGAAGGGGACCTGAGTGCCAGGAGTGACCTGGAGGATGCAGTGATTGAAGATATGGGAGACAGGGTCTTCATGACACAAGAACAGCCACCTGGTGATGGTCAGTTCTTATTTTTTTATTTCATTTTTAACAGACGTTTTTGACATCATAAGATTTTGGGTGATACCGTGTGAGACAAAGATTAGTAGGCGATAGTTTGGGGAAATGAAACCTGTTTATCAGCACAACCATGGAAACAATACATACAACATATATTTGATTTGTCATGATTATATAACTTCAATGTCCTAGAATATATAAAAGTGGCATTGTTCAAGATAGAGGGAGATTCGATACGTCCTACATTTGCAATACACTTCAATAACCCTGAAAAGGGTATCTTTCCTATATCTTATCAAAGATTATTTGAAAACCACTTCATTCTTTAGATGAGAGTAGAAGACTCCACTTAGAGCCCAACATCTAGATATGATGATGAACAGTGGATAGTGAAAAGGACATTGGAGATGTCTGAATCATCTTTGAATTAATTATATTACCTTGGAAAATTGTATTTAAAAAAATATATTACATAACATAGACTTCAACAGTTTCAGCCTTTTGCTTACCTGGTCTCCGCTATTTAGATGAGAGTACAGTAGAAGACTCCACTCAGAGCCCAACATCTAGAGATGATGGTGAGCAGGGGGATGATGAGAGGGAGATGGGAGATGAGGATGAAGAGGAGGAGGGGGAGAAGAGAGAGGAAGATGAAGGAGCAGCATACTGGGAGTCTGCCCATCACAAGTAAGAGAATTTGCTTTTCAGACCAGGGCCCCATTTCATAAAACTGTTCCAATTAGTGCAACTGTCCAATTATTGGAATTACCATGGCAACAGGTATAATGCTCAATGCTGATTGGATGATGTCATATTAGTTACAATAATTGGACATTTACAACAAGTGGGAAAGTTTCATGAAATGGGCCCCTGATTCTGATAATCCAGGGTTTTCTAAAACTAATTGGGGCTAAGTGTATAGACTTGGAAAAAGAAGGTATGCCGTTTAGACCTTGTATAGCAGCCCAGCATTGTTTCCCAACGGAAACAACTCTCCATCGACAGGAGGGTTTTATGTACCATAATCAAGTATTCATGGGAGATAAAAATATACCCTGAACAAGTACTTATAAACATTATTAGTTGCTACCCTATAATTTTTTTTTACACCTATTTGGCAAGTAATCACATTTTTGGTACCCCTAAACTAGTACAAATATATTATGTATATGTATGTTTAATACACACTTAGCAAGTTCGGGCGATGCTCGCATGAGTCCAAGATTTCCCATTTTCCTAGTACATTCTCAAGCCTTATTTAGGGCCTTCATATGCTTCATAATTGTATATCTTTGTCTTGTAATATGTTTTTTTTGTGCAGGTTTGAGTACAGTGATCATCGTGAAGCTATAAGCCGTGAGAATCCCATGTCTTATCACAACCTGGGTCTGGCAGTCTGTTCCACATTCATAGAGCCTGGTAAGTCAAATTAACGGTTATATTTTTACATTTCATCAACATAAGTTTGTATTTTCCCTAGTATTCCCTCTTGGTCAGATACTATTAAACCCCTCAAAAAAGTCCTGCAATTCAAGTTTTAGTGAACATATATCTTACATGAATTTGGTATACTTGGAAAACATGTAGATTCCCCTTTACGCTGGGGCCCATTTGTAATGATTATGAAATTATGGAATGTGCAGTGCACCAAAACATGGCTGGGGGCAAGTCAAAAGTACAAATTTACAAGATGTACTATTCGTGAATGCCAACAGCCAATTGTCCATTTTTGTTTTGAGAATGGATTGTATTTTAAAATGATGTTGAGACGGTCATGCAAGAATGCAAATCTGTGTGTTCGCCTTTTCTTTGGAGGATGAAATGTGTTTGAGTGATGTTGAGGTGGTTACTTTTTGTATTTTGTATTTGTTTAGCTCCTGAGATGGCACCGGATCTGCCATGGAGACCTTTCAAGAAGGGGGAGCAGATTTCAGATGTTCATGTAAGTTCCTAATAAGTTTTGATACATCTTGAGTATGTTTTAGAACACAATTGCCAATCACCCCATCCCCCATGTAACAAAATATACTCCATTTGCTATATGCTCATGATAATCAAACGTGCATCATTATTTTGTATTTACATGTACCTGATTGCTTTCTATTGTAACCCATTAAAACCCATTAAAAACCAGATATTTCTATAGCACCTCCAGTGTTGATCTGACCCCAAGCGTTCTTTGGACCAGTCCTAAATGGGTTGATAAAGAACTGAACAAACAAATAGCTGAAAACTTTGACACTTCTACAGGGGTGGAGGTCACATGCCCCCAATTATTTGGCAAAAATTTGACAAAATACATAAGAGACTTGCCCTCAAATAATTGAGGTGCCCCCAAATCAGTCGGTCCACGCTACGTCTCTGATTCGAGAATTAGCCTGGCACAATAAGTGCACTTTTCATTCTCTATGGACCAAGCCATAGATATTTTCTACACTCATTGCAATTGGTTAATTAATGGGTTAACATCCATGTGTTCCTTTGTTTTGTACAATGTTATAGGAACGTGCTGTATTCATGTGAACAAATTAATTATCCTAATTGTGACTGATTTCTTTTTAATTTTTAAAATTTGTTTTTATTACCGCGTTTGCTTTTCATTAGTATTGCTAATAATTAATGTTTTGTATAATTTGTTTTGTTTTATTACTTGACTTTTTTTTTATAATGCCAGATTGAATTTTGTGTTTGTTTTTAATAAGTTTTCCTTCATAAAGTATTCTAATAGCTGACTTTTTAAATAAATGTTGCTTTTATTAATGATATTGCTAATATGTTGTTTTTTTCCTGCTGCTTTTGAGAATATGCTTGATAACTGATTATTGTGTGGTATATTTAATAAGGATGATTTAATGATTTATGCTCAATAACGTTTGCTAGCTTGCTTTCGGGATGATGAATTTTTGTTTTGTTTTGGTTTCTTTCAATCAAATCAGCTATTTATGTAAATGTGTACCATAACTTATATTTTGTGCGTGTTCATTGCCATTTTTTGACTCATGGTTTGAACTTAACATGCTAATTTTGTTTGACTGTGCTCTGACCTTGTTAAATTATTCCAGATCGGCCGACTGAGCAAGCTCCATCCCCTGCGTCCCGTAACCGCTAAAGCCACTGAACTTGTAATGCCTAATTACTTGCATGGCAGTTTGCATGACTTGGGCAATAGTTGATATTGCATGCATTATAAGCATGTCAATTTGCATGTGGGACAAAATGACATATTGCACATATTGTAATTAATACTTAATATTAATTTTAATCATTAACTCCAGTGCACGGGATGCAATTGACATTGCAGGTATTATGTTGCATAGGAAAATACTGACTCTGCAAGCAATATATTTACTTGATCCAACGGGAACATTTAGTGTAATAGGATCTTTGACATCAAGAAGGGACAGTGTTTAATAATATTCAAAATTATTATTTCCAGTGCATTGTTTGTGCTAGGAAAATATATATTTTTTAAACAAACATGCTCAAACACTAATAGAAAAAATAGAAAACCCCTACTTTATCTATCTACTGCCATAGAAAACTTAATAACTAAATTATTAATTTGTTAGACGGGGGTGAAAATAATTGGTTGATTAACCTGAATATATGTATATTATATAATTTGTATAGAAAATGCTAATCAAAACAAGTCTGTAATCCTTCTCAAAGTCTTGGAAATAGTAATAATAGTAATAATATTAATCCTCTTTCGACTTGGTACTTCAAGGATTACTGCAAATTTGAGATATTAATCATGTCATATTTATACACGATTATAGGTTCTCTAATTTCTGGACTCTGTAGGGTTGACTAGAATGTTTCACTAACCTTTGGTGGCAGTGTAAAGATGCCTGCAGGAAGCCTAATTTACTCAGTTAATTTGAAATTAATACACTTACTATTTATAATTGTTGATAAATGTGATTGTTGGAATTTAACTGCAGATAGTGCATGTACATTGATTAATATTTGTATGAAGCTGAGCAAAATAGGTAGACATTTTTATGTTTTTGTTTGGATTTGGTTTCATTGATGATTATTAAATTAATTTAAAACTTTTCCCACCAAATATAAAACCAAAGCACAGTCTTATATCTGTTTACACCATTTGGATTATAGCATGAAATTTCATATTGAGATATGTCATCTTCTTGCCGCGTTGGTCTAGACCTTTCACACGCAGGTGATACATAATTTGTTCATTCATATGGTTGTGTATTAAGAGGGATATTTGACAGTTCTGTATATTATTTGTTTGTCATTTGGGTTTCGAGTATAGAGGTATTTAAGCGTTGGGCTGGCATGATGAAACCCTAAAATTCACAGCATGAATTTGCATGTATTTTAATACTTTTCACTCTCTTTCCCTTTCTTCGCATGCATGCATCTCTTTCCTCTTCACATTAACACCATCAGATTGAAGGAGTAAGTTCAGTTTTATATCATGTTTTCTTTTCCCAATGAAAATTAAAGAGTTTATTTCTAATTTTAAAATTTCAATGACGTTTTCGGGAGGTCATTGCTTCTAGAAATTTAAACGAAATTGACACTTATTTTGAAAGAGAACAAGGAAGAAGCTACTCATGAGGAAAGTTACCTTTTCTTGGGATTGTTTAGGGTTTAGTATTGGATTGGATAGCAGAAAGTATTGATTAAATTATTGGGGAGATCAGTGCCTTTTGGGAAATAAAAAAAATATTACTATATTTATAATACGGACGGAAGAGTATATCATTACATTGATATTTGTTTGTATTTCTTGGGGTTGATTAGAAAGTAGTTATAGACAAAATATGAAAGAAGAATTCTGATTTTTGTATTTATTTATTTATTATTATTATTATTTTTATTTTATTTATTTATTTTTTAATTTTTTTTGGGGGGGGCAAGCAGATATATCAAAGTGTTTTTGAAAAATATAAGATAACACTTATGATCTCAGAGCAAAGGAAGGGAGTGAATAACATAACTTTAATATATATATTTTTTGTTATACCTTGGCGTGAATAAGAGAGTAGCTCTTGACAAGATAGCATAGAGAATCCATGACATATTATAGTTCATGTTGGGGATGGGGGAGATAAGTGTTTTTCGGAAACAGAAAGAAATACACATATGATCTTAGAGTAAATGAAGGAGGGGATTCACATTACCTATTTGTTTAATTTCTTTGGGGGAAAATAGAAAGTAGCTTTAGACAAGATAGCTGAGAGAATCCATGACATCTGGGGAAAGATGGAGGATGCAGCAGCCAGGTCCACAGACATCATCACACCCTTCAAGTCACCTGACAAAGAGGGCGGTTATCTCAGTCATATTGATGGTAAGAGAACGAAGGAAACTGGTTTTAGATATGTCCGCCGATGTCTCTGTCAGTTGTGAAAATCCCTTGAAAAACTCAAAATGTGTATTAAAAAAGGGGGAAATGTTTTAAAAGCAAATCGTATGTCCTATTGCAAAATTTAATTCTATATTCTTTCTGTATAGAAACATTATGTTTACTTTACATCAATTTATTCTGAAGAATTCTAAAGAAACCATATTGCTTTCTGATGTCAAATATCTAATATATAAAGGCAGTTAACTTTCCTGGGGCAACATTAAACTCCCAGTAAACTAGCCTTGCAAGAAATCCTAAATCAGTATAATATTCCAGGCCTCTTACATTTAACTTAGGGTTGCGACGTCAACTAGCCATCTTGTACTACTGATTTATGAATGTTCATATGTTAAAAAGAATTTATACTTTGATTGGTATATTTTACTAGATGGTATTTACTGTAGATGTCCCTATATGTTGGTAATTCTTAAATTTAATTTTTGCTTTTGTTGTTTCTGTTGCAGGTTCCGTGGGAACAGCTAGGTCATCGCCACTTCTTGTGAGTATACATTACATACATAGAGAGAATATATATTGATTGATTGATTTATTTACTAAAACATATCTATAAGATGATCAGTAAGAAGTGTTTTGCAACATGGTCCTGTTATATAAAAACATACTATGATATGTGACCCGCTATAGGAAAACCCGGCACTTGTTGGTAATTCATGTTTTGAAGAAATTGGCATTTTAAGTTCACACATTGTGTGTAAAAGACCCATGACTGTACAATTGAAAAAATCATATCTTCGCCAATTATTGACCAATTAGTTAGAACAAAGCATCAAATGAAAGCTTGTGATGAGGCCTCTCTAATGGTGTAAAAATCTACATTTGGATTTTTTACCGACAAGTGCCAGATTTTGCTATAGTCGGTCACATATATTACACTAATTAAAACATGAATTAAAATCACGTAGTACAGTTCGCTTGCAATATATTAAATGTTTTTTTTAATTCATTTTGAAAATAATTTTTAAAATGTACAAAATAATAACAGTTATAATGAGAGTAAAATCTGTTTAATAATACAAATTAAAATTGTCTTGATATAACCAATAAATTGTTATATAAATCCATTATGACTGGTTATTAATATTATCGTTATTCCATAAAAACAGATTGATCAGTCACGGAGGACGTCCCCTTCCAAGGGGGACAGAACGCGCCCCCAGACCAGGATGTCTATCGTCCGAGCCCGGTCTGTCGCCCGATCCACCACCGAGTTTGAGGAACTCCCACTGCCAATGCCCTTGGCCAGCCCACCTAGAACAGCTATCAGTTCTGTTGCCCCTCAGCTGGTCTACCATCCCAAACCTATACCACCTCCGGCTGTGCTACCACTGACAAGAACCGTGAGTTAACCTGTTCCGAACTAGATTTTGTAATCCGCATAGAGTTACTACAGGGCCCACCCGAATCCTGAAGGCAATGTGAACAATGTTTTTATTTTTATTGTTATTATTATTATTATTATCTTTATCATCATTACTATTACTAAATCCTTTCCCATGACAGAGCCATGACAAGTATTACCCACGCATCTCCAGCGACTGGAACGAGGATGACCCGGAGAAGATGGAGAGGGCTCTGCGTCTCGTCAACCAGATGAATGTTGCCAAGGAAACCAACCTCCTCGTCTACAAGAGCAAAGAG